>WAAB01023435.1:77617-129764 GCA_013389865.1 Piaya cayana | reverse complement strand
AGGGGGAACGAGAGAGAGGGTTGGGGGCTGAGAGGGGGAGAAGGGGCTGGGGTCTGAGGGTGTAGGGGCTGAGAGGGGGGCAGGGGCTGGATTAGGGGCTGAGATGGGGAGGCTGAGGGTGTTTGATCTGAAGAAGCTGGGGGCTAAGTGGGTGTTGGGGCTGGGCAAGGCTGAGAGGACGGGGGTTGTGGAGGGATTGAGAGGAGGGGCACGGCGGGGGATAACAGGGACAGAAGGGACCAGGCAGCAGCCAGGGGCCCTTAGAAGTGAGGCAACTGATGCTGCCTCTCCTCCTCCCTTGGGGCTGCTGGGCCACCTTCCTGACTCCAGGTGGGGACTGGGGCTTGAGGCAGGGCATTGAGGGTTCTGGGCAGCACTTGGAGGTGTGAGGCCTGAGGGTGGGGTGAGGGCAACCGGCCCTGTTTATCCCCCTCCTCCCCTGGTGCTGGCGGGACCCTGCCTGAGGTTGGGTTGGTGAAGCTGCTGCCTGGCCTTCTCTTTCCATCCCTGGGAGCTTCCGCAATTCCAGCCTGTTTGTGCTTTCCCTGAGGCTTATGTCTTCCTGCCTGGTCAGCTTGACAGCAACCAGAGGCCAGCAGAGATTCCTGGCAGGAGAGAGGGTGTCAAGGAATATCTCCAAGGCTTCAGTGTGCTCTGTAGAGAATCATAGAATCATAGTATGGTTTGGGTTGGAAGGGATCTCAAAGCCTCTAACACTCCTTGACAGGGACACCTCCCCTTTGATCACGTTGTTCAAAGCCCTGTCTAACCTGGTCTTGAACAACTCCAGGGATGGGGCAGCCACGACTTCTCTGGGCAACCACGACTTCTCTGGGCAACCTGTGCCAATGCCTCACCACCCTCACAGGAAAACAATTCTTCCTAAGATCTCATCTAAATCTCCCTGCTTTCAGCTTAAAACTGTTCCCCCTCATCCTATCCCTGCACTCCTTGATCAAGAGCCCCTCCCCAGCTTTCCTGTAGCCCCTTTCGGTACTGGAAGGTAGAGGCAGCAGTATGGTTTGGGAGACAAGGTGGGGAAGGGGAGATTGACAGCTTTGTATGTGCAGAATCTTAGCTGGGCTTGCGCAAAGTTAAGTCAGCAGAGTGCAAAGTATTTGGGCAAAAATAAGGAGGCAACGCTGCTGTTTGCAGGGACACAGGAACAAATGTCTTCCTAAGCAGTGTGATCTATGATTCCTGGGTCTAACACAAGCTTCCAGATCGGTCTTTTAACGAGCTCAGGGGCTGTTCTAGCACCATCTCCTTTACTGCTGCTGGAATTGCGAGCATCCAAGCTCCTGAATGTGCAAGCTTGCAGATTCACACCGCCTTAGCATAAATAGTCAAAGCATCGCATAAATGTCAAGCACGAGTGAAGAAAGCGGGTTGTTCTCATGCTATCTCTGACAGTACGTTGAATGTGCTTGAAATAGAACTGTCTATATGAACTGCCATGAGCTGGCTGGGCTATTTTAAGTATTACTAAACCTTGTGGCTGGTTGGTATCTTTTGGGAGACGGGACGGAGGCAGCCACACGGTAGGATTTGGTCTCCCGAGCGATTTTGCAGGGGCAGCAGACTGCTCTTCTTGGGGTGGTGCTGTGATTCTAGGGGGGGACAGAACAAGCTCTGGAAAATCCAGGCTGCTTTCTACTGGGTTTCTCCCCCCTTGCTGTGGGAACTGAGTGCAGCAAGGCTTGTCTGAGCAGCTTCCAGAAATCACTCTGGGTTCCTCTCTGTGTACGCAGAGGGATGAAGCAGCCCAGGGAACTTTGTGCACAGAAGTGCATCCAAGAATATGGATTTGTTTGAAGATTAACACTTGGCTGCTGCACTCGGAGATGGTCAGTTGTTTTCTGTCTCAAAAGACTGCACCCCAGATCCTGTGTTCAGTTTTGGACCCGTCAGTACAAGAACGGCATTGAGGGGCTGGAGCATGTCCAGAGAAGGGAAACGGAGCTGGGGAAGGGGCTGAAGAACAGGGGTTATGTGGGGCGGCCGAGGGAGCTGGTGTTGTTTAGGCTGGAGTAGAGGAGGCTGAGGGGAGACCTCATCGCTCCCTACAGCTCCCTGAAAGGAGGTTGTAGTGGGGTGGGTGTTGGTCTCTTCTCCCAAATAACAAGTGATACAATGAGAGGAAATGGCCTCAGGATGCACAAGAGGAGGTTTGGGTTGGATATTAGGAAAAACTTCTTCACAGAAAGAATTGTCAAGCATTGGCACAGGCTGCCCAGGGAAGTGGTTGAGTCACCATCACTGGAAGTATCTAAAATATGAGTAGTGGGTGTTGTACCATGTTGTACATGGTCTAGTGACAAACTTAGCAGGGCTGGATCAGTGATTGTATTCAATGATCTTAAATGTCTTTTCCAACCAAAAGCATTCTATGAAATGCATTCATAGTCAATTGTAGGGATTTTAAATAGAAAGTCTAAAGCAAATAGAACAAACAAGTGAAAAACCTGACTGTAAAAAACATTGCTCTGTGGGTTGTTTTTTTTCCCCTAGCTATGCTGCTTTGCTTGAGTGGCCACAACAGGTTTGGAAGGTGATGGTGAGGACGCACTGAATGATTTTCCTGGTGATCCCAGATGGCTGTGTGCTGTGCTGGCAGACTCGTTAGGTGTCAGCAGGGGCCAGTAGGATGAGGGTTGTTTCAGGCTTTGTGTGCATCCTCAGATACAACCAGAGATTTGAGAGCATTATCTGGAGGTGCTGTATTTGATGAACACAAGAGCTGACTTACAGCCTGGTTGTTCCCTTGCTTAGTTTAACCCCAGGTGGATTGTTGCAATGCCTTTGTGGGATGTCAGTGCTGACGAAGAACTAGGGAGGCATTGAAGTACATCCCTAGCGATTTCTCTGCTAAGGGACTCATGAGCTTCCACTCGCAGTCGGGTGTCATGCCTGGCTGCAGCAACAGCCAGTTGCAATCACCCCACAGTGGTGGTTGCACTGTGTACTCTGGAAGTGCATGCCTGGGCTTGTGGTGCTGTGCACAGTTGGTAAAAGGCTCTGGGTGTTTCTGTGGGACCACAGCAGGTTGTTTTGGAACACTTCTTAATCTGTTCTTAGTGCCACAGGAACATCTCATTGCTGCGCTCACCTGTTTTCCAGCATCGGGTGCTTCAACAGGAGGTGAAGTATAACCTGATTTTTAGAAACATTCTTATTCCTGGCACTTAATGAAGCTGGCGGCTGATGGCTGGGACAGGCAAACGCTTTGTTGGGTAAAAAACTGGCTGAGTGGCTGAGCCCGGGGAGTTGTGGTGAATAGGGCTAAATCCTGCTGGTGGCCAGTCACAAGCAGTGTCCCTCAGGGCTCAGTGCTGTGGCCAGTCCTGTTTAGTATCTTTATAATGATCTGGATGAGGAGATTGAGTGCAACCTCAGTCAGTCTGCAGATGGGCGGGCACGTTGATCTGCTCAAGGGCAGGCAGGCTCTGCAGTGGGATGGGTGGCTGAGGCCAACTGTATGAGAATCAACAAGGCCAAGTGCTGGGTCCTGCACTTGGGACACAACAAGCCAGTGCAGCACTCCAGGCTTCGGGAAGAGGGGCTGGAACGATGCTCAGTGGAAAAGGACCTGGGGGTGTTGGTTGACAGTGGCTGAACATGAATCAGCTGTGTGCCCAGGTGGTCGAGAAGGCCAACAGCATCCTGGCTCTTATTAGAAATGGTGTGGCCAGCAGAAATAGGGAAGGGGTGAGCCTGCTGTACTTAGCACTGGTGAGGCTGCCCCTTGTAACCTGGGTTCAGTTTTGGGCCCTTCCTACAAGAAGGAACTTGAGGAGCTAGAGCATGTCCAGAGGAGGGGAATAGAACTGGGAAAGGGTCTGGAGCCCAGGAGTTCAGGAAGTGCCTAAGGGAACTGGGAATTTTTAGCCTGAAGAGGAGGAGGCTGAGAGGGAGTGCTCATCACACTACAACTGCCTGAAAGGAAGCTGTAGTGAGGTGGATGTTGGTCCCTTCTCCCAAGTAACAAGTAATAGGATGATAGGAAGCAGTCTCACATTGCGCTACGTGAGGTTTAGATTGGATATTAGGAAAAATTTCTTTACTGAAAGAATGATGAAGCATTGGATGAGGCGACCCTGAGAGGTGGTGGAGTCTCCATCTCTTCAGGTGTTTAAAAAATGTAGATGTGGTGCTTCAGGACCTGGTTTAGTAGGCATGGTGGTGCTGGGCTGACAGTTGGACTGGATGAGCTTAGAGGTCTTTTTCAACCTTAATGATTCTGTGACCCCTGAGTGTATGCGTATGTGTGATCAGGATGCTCAGTGTGTTGCTTCTCCCAGCTGAGACTGGAGAAGTAAGACAGCTGGAGCTTCCCTGTGCAAGGTGAGCAAGCTTATGCCAAGCTGAGAGACCAGTTTCTTTGGGTTTTTTTCATCTAGAAAATCTCTTCTCTTACTGTATGAGAAACTTGTGCTTGTTTTAATGGAGGTTTTTGATCTCCGTGTAAGGATAAGCTCACAGCTCCAGGGGTCCTGGGCATGATTCCAGCTGGACATGCTGCATAGGTCAAAGAAGATTCCTCACATCTTCAACAGCTTCTGCTGTGGGCCCAGATGAACCGCGAAGGCTGCTCCAAAAGAGGTGCAGCTCTGGGGAGGAGAGGGGTTGGCTCCACAGGAACCAGGAAGGGGAGCTTAGCTCAACATCTGCACAAATCCATGGAGAAGACAATCTTCCCCTGCTGGCTTTTGGCACTAGTGGTAACTTCTCTCATATGAATGATTCAACCTTAATTTTGCTGTGATGTGAAAGCCCTTCCTCTGACCCACAGTGAATGTCATTAACTGTCCTTAAATGAGACTGCACAGTAGGCTTCATTGTAGGACAGAAATTAACTTTTCCTCAAGGAATGTGTTTAATTCATATTTGCAGGCAGTGCAGAGAGGGGATTGCAGGAGGAAAACTGACTTTGGGACAGGAAACAGCTGTAACAAAATGGTTTCAAAAGAAGGCAATAGAGGAGAGAGGCTGGAGCCTGGGAAGCAGTTGGAGGCCCTTGGAAGATGGGGCTACACGGGGAGAAGAGTGTGGTGGGCTCGCATGTAGCCTCAAAGGGGAGAACAAGTGCTTGGTAAAGGCAGGAAGATATTCTTTAAGATAGGGTTGTGGCTAGAGGTGTAATAGGAAGACAGATCTGATTGGGCGTTTTCATTACAGTGTGGAGAAAAGACTCACATTTGAAAACCTCAGCAATTGGTTAAATCCCATGTTTGCTTTTTAATATATGATCCTGTAAGGATTGCTTCACACTTCTGGTTGTTTTCTTTTCATTGAGTGAATGAGCATCTCTTTCTTGCGTAGCTTGGTCTGAGCAGTGGCACCCAGAGGCCAGGATGGCCAAGCTCTGTTTGCTCCAAAGAAGTATCCGTGTCCCCAGCCAGCTTCAACTGTGTCACCCAGCCACTGCCCCCGGCCTGCATGCAACCACCTGCCTCCTGGGAAGGGCTGACTGCTGGCAACACCTTCCCCAGGAGTTGTAATTGTAGGAAACACCATTGCAACATCATTGCTACAGCTTCAACAGAGCTTCCTACAGCTACCCAGCTGAGCCTTGGGCTGCTGCCTCTTGGTCAACTGGATTAACTTCTTAGGATGTGCAGCCGTCATTTCCTGTGTCGCTATGACTAATGCTAATAATGAAAGTGTCCAGGCAGAGTAGCCAGTGACAGAACCAGTATCCTGCTCTGGAAGGAGCGTGCTCAAGTGAACTCCCAAGGGTGAAGAAGAGTTTTCTTAGCCTTCCTAGCAAAAACAGGGAAGCAGCGTGGTACAGCGCCTGCCCATCACATCAGGCTGCTGTGCTCCTCTACCCCAACAGAAACCAAGTGGAGAAATTGGAAGTAAGATTTATCCTCTTCCAGGATTGAGGTCAGTCTGAAGAGTGTTGAAAATGTTAGTGCTGGTAATAAAGTCCAGTTAAGCTTCTTGAGGAGCCTTTTATGGAATTGGTTAACCAAGAAGTGGTATTGAGGAAAATACTGGGTAGGTTTTTCAGTGATAACTCACGACTGAGGCAGGAAACAGATTTAGATATGTGAAAATAGCCTGAAAGGTGACTTTGGTCTCCATGGAAACTCATCTGTTCTGTAGCTTTGCAAAGGACTTACACAAGAGCTGCTGCCTGACTTCAAAAAATGTATAGTATTTTAAATAGCAAACCCCAAACCTGCCAGATCTGACTTTGAGGTGATCCCAGATATAGAGTGAAGCATGACCTGAGGCAGAGGGGGCTGTTCCTGAGCCCTTCTAGGGAAGCTCAGCTGGTGAAAAGCTTGATGTGACTCACTGGATCGCTGGCAGCGTAGGTCTTAGTGGTCGCCACAGGAAGAAGTGGTTTTGCAGGAGGGACTAGGAGCTCCCTGTTGAGTGGCATCTTTTACTTTTTCCCCAGGTGAGGATAAAACAGGAACATACTACATTCAGATGCTACCATGCTATACAGGTGCCTGGTTGTGAGCAGTGGTTCCGCTTGGGTGAAGGGCCAGGGAGGCCAACTGGAGCAGAGCAGCACGTCACAGCGCTGACCCCTCTTGCTGCTCCCCAGCTCCTTTAGAAACTTTAACCAGGAGGGAAGTTCTCCTTGTGAAAACTCACTGCTTCCTAAGGAGAAAAAGGATAGAGAAAGTGTGTAGGAATTTTAGTCCTCCACAAGCTTGTGTTCTGCGAATGCTAAAACCAGGTGTGGGGTGGGAGTGCACAGACTGTCTTCTGAGAAGCTGGCACCAAGCAATAAGAAAGAGAAGATTCTTTAGGCTGTTTGAAACACTGATGTCTCCTCTAATGGCTTCTTTCAGCTGGGGGAAAGCTGTTAAAGAATTGAACAGATCTGCTTTTTCAGAAGCGCCCAGGCTAGATTTTGCTTCAGATTTTTAGCTCCAAAGGAGAGTCTCTGCAAAAATTGGTGGTGGTGACTTCTCTAAGAGCTGATCTGAGCCATCTGTTTGACATGTGAAGAACATCAGTTTCTTAACTGTGATGGGATGTTACAAATTTTCAGTTTTGCCTGGCATTTGCTGCAGGAGAGAAAGCCCTGATTCCTGTCATTAGCCAAAAGTTTTCTCCCTAGACAAATGTGGTTTTGTTCTTTCGTGTTTAATTGAGCTGGACCCTAGTGGTCAATCAAGGAGTCCAAATGCTGGTGGTGTAACCCACCCCTGTATTGAGGAGCTGGTTGCTTTATATGGGGTGGTTCTTTGGGAATTTGAGGGTGCTTTTAAACAGTTCCCTCTGCTTTTTCTCACAATGGATCCAAAGAGCATGCTCTCTTCCCTCTGGCTCTGTTCTTTTCACCTTCAAAACTGGCTGTCACTGTGTGTTTTCATTCATGCAGACAAACTGCTCCAGCATGTACATGATATGTGTGTGACCGGAGCACGAATGGGCATGTGGCACTCAGCTGCCTTCGCCAAAGCCACTTGGCTTGGGCTGCCTTGCAGCCACCCTGAGGCTCTTTCTGTACCCCAGAGCATCTCCGCCTGCTCTTCCGAACCTTACTCAGACTACAGTAGCTGCCTTCTGTCTCCTTCCTAAGGAGAGAGTAAAACTGTCTCCAGTTGGGAAGCAGATGAGCGAGGATAGAGCAGTGTCGCCTTTTATTTGCCATTCACAGAAGACCTGGGAGATGGCTGTTATTTCAGCATTCTGTCTCTGTTCCAGAGCCAGCCAACATCTTGGTGGCCCAGGAAGCATGTGGCTGCAGCGCTGGGGACCCTGAAGACTGCCGGGCTTGCAGGGAGGAATGCTACGGTGGGCAGTGCACTTGGAAGGTGGCCCGCGGAGGGTGAACCACGCGGCTGTGGCCGTCGGGCACAAGGTCTATTCCTTTGGTGGATATTGTTCTGGAGAAGACTATGAGACTCTGCGGCAGATTGACGTCCATGTTTTTAATGCAGGTAAATGTGTCCTTGTGGTGTATGAAGGAGTGACTTGCTGGGCTCAGGTGTTTGTTTTCTTGCCCGCTGCTACTTAACAGTAGAATCGCTTAGGTTGGAAAAGGCCTTTAAGATCATTGAGTCCAACCCTTAACCTCACACTGCTAAGTCCACCACCAAGCTGTGCCTCTAAACCCTATGGCAGTGTAGATGGGAACCTCATCCTTCACACAGCCCTGTGTTTACATCTTCAGGACAAGGCACAGAGGGGAAGTAGTTAGCAGACTGCCAGTGTAAGGACTGGCTAGGAGTTACCACATAGCCAGTGGCTTGTTTTGTCCCTGTTTTCTGTGAACGTTACCTCAACAATGTGCAAAGAGGCTCAGGTCCTCTCCCCTGTCTGCAGCACGACCATGATCATGGGATGTGCTAGAGTAGGAGCCAGTGTGCTCAGTTATGTCTGCATGGGTAGACTCCTGAGCTGTTTCCCTGTGGTAGCAGCTGGCAGCCACTGCAAGCATCAGTGTCAGCAGGGACATATGGCTAGAATGGAGGTCTTTCACTCAGATTCACAACACTGCTTGGAAAAGTGTCTAGAGCTGGAGCCATTTGCATAGGGTAGCCAGTATCTGTCTGGAGGCTGAGTTGCAACCATGACTATGCTAGGAGAGGATGTATTTCTTGATCCGGTGCTCTTTGAACGGGAGAGGTTCCTGAGCTGATCCATGAAGCATTTCTCTGTAATTAGGCAGGAGGCTGGGAAACTGCACAGGTGCTTGAACGTGTCCAGCTGAACAGAGACAGCAGAGAGTCAATGCCAAGCACTCCTAATCCACACATGGCTTGTGGATAAAATGAGTTTGTCTGTAAGATTCACTGAATTCACTTGTCTGAATCTGACTGCAGAGAAGACAGACTTATGCAACAGTGGATAAAGGTGTTAGTTACCCAGAGCTGCCAGGGCAACCTGCTCATAGTACAGAGGGGAGCATAGCTTAAGGACTCGTGAACAAAGACCTTCACCTCCATCCTCTATCTTCACACTCAAGGCAGTTCAACATTGTAGTTTGTAAAATGTGCCAGTAGAGCACGGCTCTTATGGCATAAGCATAACTACTGTGCTCAAAGGATTGCTCCTGCATTGTCTTCCCTTCTTACCTTGACCAAATATTGAAGTGATATGATGCTGCAGCCACCGCCTGCAAGGTGATGCTGGCTTCCCAAGTCCTTGTTCAGTTCCAGTGCCAGGCTCCAGTGCTAGAGCTGATATACCAGATTTTGAAGAGTCTCTTTTAGTCTTACAAAGAGGAAGATGGTGTTTTAGGTAGGAAACATGCCATCTGGCTTGATTTTAGCATTGGCTATGCTTCCCTCTGAGGTAGATGTTCACCTTCTAAGATGCCTGACCCTTTCCCCGTGCTGGTATTTTAAAAGAAATGCAGGCTGTTTTCTGCTATGTTTTGTACTCCCTCTGTGTTGAAAACAGAAGGCTGTGTGTGTGGTGGAGGAAAGGTGACTGGGTGCTGTTACAGCTTGTCCATGTGGCACATGCTGTGACCCTTGCACTGTCATTAAACCCTGTAATACCTGTTGGCTGCTCTGCCTGCAGCCAAATGTGGCACCCAGGCTGCCAGGAAACAGACCTGTAATGACAAGGAACTGCGTTAGTAACGCAGGATTAGAGGGAGAACCCGGATATGAGTGGAGGTGAAGGAGACAGGCAGCTCACTGTCTTATCTAAAGCTTAAAAAAAGAGGCAAACAAACCTTGTTCCTACAAAGCTGCTGCTTTGCTTTGCTCAAGCTATGCTGCTGCAGGTCCAAACAATGCTTCCAGGTGTGTTTCCTGGGGTGCTGGTGCAGTGAATGCCCAATCTTCCAGCTTTGAATCCCTTCAAAAGTGTCACTGGCCTGAAGCAGTGTCTGCATTGATTACCACCTCTGCATTTCCCTTCCCCTTCCTTTTCCGTGTGTGTGTGCGTGTGTGTGCATGCATGTGCATGCTGTACCTTCACTCACAGTCTGGGAGGAGCCAGAGTGGAAACCTCTTCAGTGTAGCTGATGCAGAACCAAGCCTGTTTCTGTCCAGATTCTTCTGGGCTTTCAGTGCTTCCTTCAGTCATGCCTGTGACAGGAGGCTATGGAAAACTGCTTCTCTGTTAACTAACTACTACTTGGGGTCTTGCTCACTAGGCTGCTCCTGCACCTTCTCACAGGGGAAAAAAGTGTTGTACAGGGTGGGTTCTGGCCTGTGAGCATAGTGGGATTAGCATTTGGCATGAGCTCAAATTTGTGCTTTCAGTGTCTCTACGTTGGATCAAACTGCCTCCAGTGTGGACAAACAGCGGAGACCACGTGAGAGAGGTGCCCTATATGAGGTACGGGCACTCCGCCGTGCTCATCGATGACATCGTCTACATATGGGGTGGTCGCAATGACACCGAGGGAGCCTGCAATGTGCTCTATGCCTTCGATGTCAGTAAGTTCCAGCTTCTCACTCTTCCTGCTCTTGATGAGACCTTGTCTCTGCCCCACCACACTGCTCCCCAGCTTGTTTTCCTGCCCTCCATCTCTACAAAGTGACAGCCTGGAGGAAATGATGCAAATGGGGAACTGGTGTTGCTGGCTGTTTCAGCTGGTTTAGAAAGGGAGCAGAGTGGCCAGTGAGTCTGCACACTTGACTCTCTGTGAAAGTCTTTGAACAGAGATTAGTGAGCTTGTCTGACAGTCAAACTGGTTTTAGTTTTTCTATCAGTGTTGTGTGCTCTCTCTGACAGTAGCTAGTGAAGCCTCCTCTCTGTGTGATGTGTTATGCTTTAACTGTGGCCAAAGGTTGAAGTGAGGAGGGGCTAGAGCTCTTCAGGATTGTAGTCCCTCTGATGGATGGTCTGTCATTCTGAAAGCATAAAAGAGAGTCAGGAGTAAATCACAGTAGTAGTCGGGGACAGGATGGCAAAATAAGGGAAGGCATGAGTCAAGTTAAATAACCTGAAAGATGAAGGCTTTGAGCCTTTTGGTTGGCTTCTCTGTAGCGGTGCTGGAGCTCCTGGGGAGAATAAGCACCATCAGGAACACGGTGTAAAGGAGCATCAGAAAAGGAAGGGAATACACTTGGATTCTGTAGGCAAGTACATCTAAATACCAAGCAGTAACTGGCTTGCTGGACTTGCAAGGAAACTGCTTCCTTCAAGGCTTGCTTATGGGTTCCCTTCTTCACTGGGAAATGTCTCACAGCTTGGAGCTGCTCTCTAGGCACAGGGTTTCTCCTTTCCCCGACACATGCAGCTGGGAAGCCACCAGTAAACCTCTGCCTACGCAGANTTTTGAAGAGTCTCTTTTAGTCTTACAAAGAGGAAGATGGTGTTTTAGGTAGGAAACATGCCATCTGGCTTGATTTTAGCATTGGCTATGCTTCCCTCTGAGGTAGATGTTCACCTTCTAAGATGCCTGACCCTTTCCCCGTGCTGGTATTTTAAAAGAAATGCAGGCTGTTTTCTGCTATGTTTTGTACTCCCTCTGTGTTGAAAACAGAAGGCTGTGTGTGTGGTGGAGGAAAGGTGACTGGGTGCTGTTACAGCTTGTCCATGTGGCACATGCTGTGACCCTTGCACTGTCATTAAACCCTGTAATACCTGTTGGCTGCTCTGCCTGCAGCCAAATGTGGCACCCAGGCTGCCAGGAAACAGACCTGTAATGACAAGGAACTGCGTTAGTAACGCAGGATTAGAGGGAGAACCCGGATATGAGTGGAGGTGAAGGAGACAGGCAGCTCACTGTCTTATCTAAAGCTTAAAAAAAGAGGCAAACAAACCTTGTTCCTACAAAGCTGCTGCTTTGCTTTGCTCAAGCTATGCTGCTGCAGGTCCAAACAATGCTTCCAGGTGTGTTTCCTGGGGTGCTGGTGCAGTGAATGCCCAATCTTCCAGCTTTGAATCCCTTCAAAAGTGTCACTGGCCTGAAGCAGTGTCTGCATTGATTACCACCTCTGCATTTCCCTTCCCCTTCCTTTTCCGTGTGTGTGTGCGTGTGTGTGCATGCATGTGCATGCTGTACCTTCACTCACAGTCTGGGAGGAGCCAGAGTGGAAACCTCTTCAGTGTAGCTGATGCAGAACCAAGCCTGTTTCTGTCCAGATTCTTCTGGGCTTTCAGTGCTTCCTTCAGTCATGCCTGTGACAGGAGGCTATGGAAAACTGCTTCTCTGTTAACTAACTACTACTTGGGGTCTTGCTCACTAGGCTGCTCCTGCACCTTCTCACAGGGGAAAAAAGTGTTGTGCAGGGTGGGTTCTGGCCTGTGAGCATAGTGGGCTTAGCATTTGGCATGAGCTCAAATTTGTGCTTTCAGTGTCTCTACGTTGGATCAAACTGCCTCCAGTGTGGACAAACAGCGGAGACCACGTGAGAGAGGTGCCCTACATGAGGTACGGGCACTCCGCCGTGCTCATCGACGACATCGTCTACATATGGGGTGGTCGCAATGACACCGAGGGAGCCTGCAATGTGCTCTATGCCTTCGATGTCAGTAAGTTCCAGCTTCTCACTCTTCCTGCTCTTGATGAGACCTTGTCTCTGCCCCACCACACTGCTCCCCAGCTTGTTTTCCTGCCCTCCATCTCTACAAAGTGACAGCCTGGAGGAAATGATGCAAATGGGGAACTGGTGTTGCTGGCTGTTTCAGCTGGTTTAGAAAGGGAGCAGAGTGGCCAGTGAGTCTGCACACTTGACTCTCTGTGAAAGTCTTTGAACAGAGATTAGTGAGCTTGTCTGACAGTCAAACTGGTTTTAGTTTTTCTATCAGTGTTGTGTGCTCTCTCTGACAGTAGCTAGTGAAGCCTCCTCTCTGTGTGATGTGTTATGCTTTAACTGTGGCCAAAGGTTGAAGTGAGGAGGGGCTAGAGCTCTTCAGGATTGTAGTCCCTCTGATGGATGGTCTGTCATTCTGAAAGCATAAAAGAGAGTCAGGAGTAAATCACAGTAGTAGTCGGGGACAGGATGGCAAAATAAGGGAAGGCATGAGTCAAGTTAAATAACCTGAAAGATGAAGGCTTTGAGCCTTTTGGTTGGCTTCTCTGTAGCGGTGCTGGAGCTCCTGGGGAGAATAAGCACCATCAGGAACACGGTGTAAAGGAGCATCAGAAAAGGAAGGGAATACACTTGGATTCTGTAGGCAAGTACATCTAAATACCAAGCAGTAACTGGCTTGCTGGACTTGCAAGGAAACTGCTTCCTTCAAGGCTTGCTTATGGGTTCCCTTCTTCACTGGGAAATGTCTCACAGCTTGGAGCTGCTCTCTAGGCACAGGGTTTCTCCTTTCCCCGACACATGCAGCTGGGAAGCCACCAGTAAACCTCTGCCTACGCAGAGGCATTATAGTGGGAGCCACCTTGCCTCCCTGCCAAATCCAGCACTTCAGCATCAAGTGAAAATTAGAGGAAAGGCCAGAGCTCAGCCTGGTGTAACCCCTCTGCAGCTGTCTGTACACACTGTGCCTGTCCCCTGCCAGTCCTGGGAAGTGAGGCTGGCTGGCAGTCACGGTCCCATGTCCACAGTGCGTTCCACTGGAGGAGAAACATCAGGCTGGATAGAATCATAGAGTGGTTTGGGTTGGAAAGGACCTTTGCAGGTCATCCAGTGCAACTCTGCTGCAGGGACATGGATATCTTACACTCCATCAGATTTCTCAGAGCCCCATCCAACCTGGCCTTGAATGTTTCCAGGGATGGGGCCTCCACCACCTCACCAGGCAACCTCTCACAGCAAAACATTTCTTCTTAAGATCTCATCTAAATCTCTCCTCTTTCAGGTTAAAATAGTCCCCCTTGTACTATCCCCTGCACTCCCTGATAAAAAGCCCCTCCCCAGCTTTCTTGTAGCCCCCTTTAAGTACTGGAAGGTCGCTATAAGGTCTTCGCCAAGCCTTCTCTTCTTTAGGTTGAACAAGCCCAACTATCTCAGCCAGTCCTCGTATGGGAGGTGCTCCAACCCTTGGATCACCTTTCTGGTCTCTTCTGGATCCATTCCAACAGCTCCATGTCCTTCTTGTGCTGAGATAAAGTCCTCACTGAGGCAATTTTGTCCCCTGGGGTGCTAAGCAGATCACAAGTCTGAGGTCTTGCCAATCTCTATTTGATGTGTTGTGCTTGGGTGAGCTCTTGCTGCTACCATGTGACTGGGCTTGGAAGCAGCCCTGTGAAGGAAAGGAACCCGATAGCCACTATGGCTTTCTCCCTAGAGGCTGTCCGGGGGTTCTGTTGACCTTGTGGGACCCTTTGTGTGGTTCCAGCTGGAGATGGATCGCTGTGGCTGCAGGCCAAGCTCAGAGGAGTTATCCTTGTGAAGAATGTTGCTTTAGCTCCTACGTTACCGCTTCCTGAAATAAGCACTGCTCTTGGCAGCTCATGGCAGTTAGGTGGGATGGGGGAATGTCTCCTGCTGCCTGGAGGCTTATCTGTGCCTCTCCAGGCTCTTGGGACAGGTGCCTGTGCTTGGCAGGGAGTTGCTGGCGTGGCTCCATGTTGCCCTGGCATGGAGAACAGCTCTGGCTGGGTTTAAAGTCCTCCCCTAAATCAAGCCAGTTCCTGGAGCGTGCAGGCTGGGGTGCAGTGCAAAGGGAACTGTGAGGGGTGGAGAGTAATGAAGGCTCCCTGTGAAAAAGGGATGAGAATGTAACAAGAGGAGCAGATAAGATAGGGAGAGTAGCTCTGCAGAGGTTCCCAGTGTGTGCAGGAGCTCTGTTGACATGGAGAGCTTGTGGTTAAGTGACTTCTGCCTGGATTGGAGAGCGCTCTTTTTCCTCAGTCAATTAGTTGGCATCTCCACACAATGAGGAGCCACTTAGCACTGTCCCTTCATTGTAATTGAAACTGTAAATGCAGAGCTGATAAGTGACTCACGAGGAGGTTTTGCAGGAGATTTAACACAAATACCATTGCTCAGGCAGCACTGTGCTACTCACAACTAAAACACGAGCTGTTTGTTGGGTTGGGCAGAGGCAGCAGCTGTGCCCAGAAGCCAAGAACTCTGCCACTGTGCCCTCTGTGGAGGCTTGGGGAGAAGCCTGCAGACCCTCTGGAGAAGCAGGTGCTGTGGGTGAAAGACAGAAGGATTTCTGTCTTAGAAGTTAAGAGCCTTCTCATACCAACACCTACTGCATTTTCTTGATTCCTGTTTCGTTTCAGACACGCACAAGTGGTTCACGCCAAAGGTGTCTGGAATGGTCCCAGGAGCCAGAGATGGGCACTCAGCTTGTGTCTTGGGAAAGAGCATGTTCATCTTCGGAGGCTACGAACAGCTGGTGAGTACTCTCTGTAGCTGTTGTTTCGCGAGCCCTTGGAAAAGAGCGTGTTCTTATCCAGGGTCTTGGTAGAGGTGGGATACAGGGACATATTTTTATTCACAGGTACTTTCATTTTATAACTGAGCAAAGATAAGGTGTTAATTACCCAGTTTATGCTCATGGATTTGTGGAAAAGATGGTTGGGAAAATAGGCCTAAAATATTGGTCATAGAATCACAGGCTCATGAAGGTTGGAAAAGACCTCTAAGCTCATCCAGTCCAACCGTCAGCCTAATACCACCGTGCCTAGTAAACCATGTCCTGAAGCACCACATACACAGGCTTTTTGAACCCCTTCAGGGATGGAGACTCCACCACTTCCCTGCGCAGCCTCTTCCAATGCTTCACCACTCTTCCAGTAAAGAAATATTTCCTGATTTCCAGTCTAAACCTCCGCTGGTGCAACTTGAGGCCGTTTCTTCTCATCCTATCGCTTGTTACTTGGATTTTTATTTTTTGTTTTCCCAAAACATGTAGATATAAAGAGCTAAAGATATAAATATTTTTATAGATAGGTTTTTTTCTGGCTCATTTCTCAGCCAAATTTAGATAGATAAATACATAAATTTTTAAGTAAGTATATATTGCTCTACATTTTTTTTAATGTGGCTGAGAAATGAGCCAGAAAAATCACTTCTTAAAGTCTGTAATGTTGCTGTGAGGTTTTGTCCTTATCTGGTACATGTTCCTTGTATTCTGTGCCTGCTCTCACATCTTGCTGATCCCCTGCAGCACACGCTTGCTTTCCCGCTTGGAATACCTTGAGCCAAAGGCCATCCTGCACATTGTCAACATGCTTAATGCTCCTCTGAGTAAATCCCTGTGCTCTGATATTAAGAAGTGGGTAAATAGCATTCCAGCCTATCACCAGACTCCAGCAAAGCAGTGCAAAGTCACTTCTGTTTATTTGAAAGAGATCTGGGGCTCTGTTACGGCACTGCCTGGGTTATTCCTCCTCTCCTGAGGACAATAGCATGCCAAAGCCATGATCTTGATTACAACAGCCGGAGCACTTGAAACGTGGCTTTTGAACCAAAGCCAAACAAGCCTGTCGCTGTCTTGCTGCTGTCTCCCCTGCCCGGAGGAGCTGGAGTCTGTGCTGTTCTGTGAATGCAGGCTCCTCCAGGCGGCTGGATGCAGAGTTTTGTGGAACCCTCAGGACCTCAAGTGTATTTGCTTCTGGATGTTTAGCTTCCTGGAAGTGATCTCAGCTTCTGCCTCTCATGAGGTGGCCTTAGCAGAGCCAGCTTGGCTGTCCCGTTACTGCCACTTTCTTCTGCTGCTGGGTGGGGCAGAGGCAGAGCTCTGCTGTGAATGTACGCATTGTGTGCAGGACAGCCTGGGAGCAGGATCAGGGTGCCAGAGAAAGGGCAGAGCTGCAGGCAGACAAAGGACAACTTTGAGGAGAAATAGGCTTTGCCTCCCTCCAAAGTGATAAATCATAGAATTATAGAATCATAGAATAACCAGGTTGGAAGAGACCCACCAGATCATCGAGTCTAACCATTCCTATCAAACACTAAACCATGTCCCTCGGCACCTCATCCACCTGTGCCTTAAACACCTTCAGGGAAGGTGAATCAACCACCTCCCTGGGCAGCCTGTTCCAGTGCCCAATGACCCTTTGTGCGAAAAAATTTTTCCTAATGTCCAGCCTAAATCTCCCCTGGTGGAGTTTGAGGCCATTCCCTCTTGTCCTGTCCCCTGTCACATGGGAGAAGAGGCCATCACCCTCCTCTCTACAACCTCCTTTCAGGTAGTTGTAGAGAGCAATGAGGTCTCCCCTCAGCCTCCTCTTCTCCAGATATTCTATCTACCTGAACATTTTGGAGCAAGCACCATGTCTCTTAGGAAGTCCTGGCTCCAAAGGGATGCTCCAGGTCTGCAGGTCCTTTCTGGAGCCATATGTGACCAGGCTTCTCAGTCTCTTTGTGACCAGGCTGCCCTGCTGTCTTCCAGGCTGACTGCTTTTCCAACGATATCCATAAACTGGACACCACAAACATGATGTGGACTTTGATCTCTGCCAAGGTCAGTGCCTGCTTTTCACTCTGGTTTGTGGAAGAAGTCTCATACCTGCTCTTCTCTGGGACAGCTGCTCTTATGTGTCTCACAGCCTCTGTTTGTTGCAGCTGGGATCATGGAATCATAGACTGGTTTGGGTTGGAAGGAACCTTAAACATCATCCAGTTCCCACCCCTGTGCAATGGGCAGGGACACCTCCCACTGGGTCAAGTTGCTCAAAGCCTCATTCAACTTGGCCTTGAACACCTCCAGGAATGGGGCACCCATGACTTGTGCCAGTGCCTCACTACTTTCATGGGAAAACGTTTTTAACTAATATCTCATCTAAATCTGCACTCTTTCACCTTAAAACCGTTCATCATCATCCTATCCTTGCATTCCCTGATGAAGAGCCCCCTCCCCAGCTTTCCTGTAGCCCCATTCAGTACAGGTAGGCTGTTATGAGGTCTCCCCAAGCCTTCTGTTCTCCAGGGTGAACAACCCCAACTCTCTCAGCCTGTCCTCACAGGGACAGGATCTGCGGGAGAGGAAGTTCTCCAGGAGAAGGCAGGCCTCTCTGCTTCCCCACTGAGATGTGTCCTCTGTAGTCTGCATTCCTTTTCTTGTTCTGTTTTCTTTGTCCCTTCAGGGTACACCAGCTCGCTGGAGAGACTTCCATTCAGCTACCATTATCGGGACAAAGATGTATGTGTTTGGTGGCAGAGCTGATCGTTTTGGGCCATTTCATTCCAACAATGAGATCTACTGTAACCGCATTAAAGTATTTGATACAGAAACAAACTCCTGGTTGGACTCTCCTCCAACTCCGGTGCTACCTGAAGGCCGGCGGAGCCATTCGGCATGTGAGTGTGGGTCTGCTGAGAGAGGAAATTCCTGCCTGCCCTGGAGGGGGTGGCTGCTCTGCTGGGTGGAGATGTGGCTTAGCAAGGGTTGCATGGATCCTCGCTTCTGTGGAAAGCTCCTGCCCACCAGAAAGCCTTGCACGTGAAGGTGGTGTAAGTGAAAGTGGATAATCATAACCGCTTTGCTGTGTGTTTGACATCGGGACAGGGAGCTGCAGGGCTCTGCCCTGGGTGCACACTGATGCCTCTGCTTGCTCCCCACAGTCAGCTACAATGGGGAACTCTATGTGTTTGGTGGCTACAATGCACGCCTGAACAGACACTTCCACGACCTCTGGAAATTCAATCCAGGTATTTATGCTTTTAACCTATTGCAGGGATAGTGCTCAAGTGCTTGTGTCATCCAACATATGGGCCCGTTACCTGGTGTGCAATAAGCCAATAACTACCTCACAGAGAGAGACATTAGGTTTGCACAAATCCTGGGTGCTTGGAGCTTTTCCCTCAAACCAAAGTACACCTCGAGAGGTTTGTCACCTTCATTTATACACAGTTACACAAAGCCATACATTATTCATCAAACATGTAATCCCATATTTACATGTAATTATAACAAATGGCAAGTCATTCCTTGCACCTTCTGTGCATGCTTTGGGGGATCTTTAGGGATTACTGGTGGTCATCACTCTAAAAATTACCTGCCAAGTTCACCCACCAGTTGACTCCTCCTGATCTCCCAATTATTGCAATATCTCTAAACTGCTGGATGGGAATTTTCTTAATTTAATTGAGGGTCCAGCTCCCCATCCAGAAGTCACACTATTATCTAACCACACAGCTGAACAAACTTTAATCCCATACCACTACAATTACAGACAACAGTCTTTACAGGGACCCATCCTGTGTGAGTCTGCTGCCTGTCTAATGGTCTTAAGATATTAAACATATCATGGGCTATTGCCGACACTCAGACCAGCATATGCTCTGAGGGCCAGTAGCCTGCCTGGGGAACAATGGCTCTTACTGCACAGACAGGAGCCTGGCACCCTGCTTGGGGCCCCTGTTCCTCCTCGGGCTGTCTTCTGACTGGAAGACACAACCAGTCAAAGGTGGTTGGCAAGATTCTGGCTTGTTCTTAGACATGCAGAAGTGTTGGCAGAAAAGAAGATATGGGGAGAAACAGTGGGGTTAGGGGAGCCAGAGACCGTAACTGGGGAAAACATTCAGCCTGAGCTGCAGGATCANTGGCCTTGAACACCTCCAGGAATGGGGCACCCGTGACTTGTGCCAGTGCCTCACTACTTTCATGGGAAAACGTTTTTAACTAATATCTCATCTAAATCTGCACTCTTTCACCTTAAAACCGTTCATCATCATCCTATCCCTGCATTCCCTGATGAAGAGCCCCCTCCCCAGCTTTCCTGTAGTCCCATTCAGTACAAGTAGGCTGTTATGAGGTCTCCCCAAGCCTTCTGTTCTCCAGGGTGAACAACCCCAACTCTCTCAGCCTGTCCTCATAGGGACAGGATCTGCGGGAGAGGAAGTTCTCCAGGAGAAGGCAGGCCTCTCTGCTTCCCCACTGAGATGTGTCCTCTGTAGTCTGCATTCCTTTTCTTGTTCTGTTTTCTTTGTCCCTTCAGGGTACACCAGCTCGCTGGAGAGACTTCCATTCAGCTACCATTATCGGGACAAAGATGTATGTGTTTGGTGGCAGAGCTGATCGTTTTGGGCCATTTCATTCCAACAATGAGATCTACTGTAACCGCATTAAAGTATTTGATACAGAAACAAACTCCTGGTTGGACTCTCCTCCAACTCCGGTGCTACCTGAAGGCCGGCGGAGCCATTCGGCATGTGAGTGTGGGTCTGCTGAGAGAGGAAATTCCTGCCTGCCCTGGAGGGGGTGGCTGCTCTGCTGGGTGGAGATGTGGCTTAGCAAGGGTTGCATGGATCCTCGCTTCTGTGGAAAGCTCCTGCCCACCAGAAAGCCTTGCACGTGAAGGTGGTGTAAGTGAAAGTGGATAATCATAACCGCTTTGCTGTGTGTTTGACATCGGGACAGGGAGCTGCAGGGCTCTACCCTGGGTGCACACTGATGCCTCTGCTTGCTCCCCACAGTCAGCTACAATGGGGAACTCTATGTGTTTGGTGGCTACAATGCACGCCTGAACAGACACTTCCACGACCTCTGGAAATTCAATCCAGGTATTTATGCTTTTAACCTATTGCAGGGATAGTGCTCAAGTGCTTGTGTCATCCAACATATGGGCCCGTTACCTGGTGTGCAATAAGCCAATAACTACCTCACAGAGAGAGACATTAGGTTTGCACAAATCCTGGGTGCTTGGAGCTTTTCCCTCAAACCAAAGTACACCTCGAGAGGTTTGTCACCTTCATTTATACACAGTTACACAAAGCCATACATTATTCATCAAACATGTAATCCCATATTTACATGTAATTATAACAAATGGCAAGTCATTCCTTGCACCTTCTGTGCATGCTTTGGGGGATCTTTAGGGATTACTGGTGGTCATCACTCTAAAAATTACCTGCCAAGTTCACCCACCAGTTGACTCCTCCTGATCTCCCAATTATTGCAATATCTCTAAACTGCTGGATGGGAATTTTCTTAATTTAATTGAGGGTCCAGCTCCCCATCCAGAAGTCACACTATTATCTAACCACACAGCTGAACAAACTTTAATCCCATACCACTACAATTACAGACAACAGTCTTTACAGGGACCCATCCTGTGTGAGTCTGCTGCCTGTCTAATGGTCTTAAGATATTAAACATATCATGGGCTATTGCTGACACTCAGACCAGCATATGCTTTGAGGGCCAGTAGCCTGCCTGGGGAACAATGGCTCTTACTGCACAGACAGCAGCCTGGCACCCTGCTTGGGGCCCCTGTTCCTCCTCGGGCTGTCTTCTGACTGGAAGACACAGCCAGTCAAAGGTGGTTGGCAAGATTCTGGCTTGTTCTTAAACATGCAGAAGTGTTGGCAGAAAAGAAGATATGGGGAGAAACAGTGGGGTTAGGGGAGCCAGAGACCGTAACTGGGGAAAACATTCAGCCTGAGCTGCAGGATCACAGTATCACACTCTCTTGACACCAGATCAAGCTGTGCAGGGGTGGTTCTTCAGCTTAGTACCCTGAGTATCAGTCCACTATGAGCAGCTGCAGAGTCCAGATCAAGCTGTGCAACAGCAGGTGTGGTTCTTCAGCTCATACTCTTCAGTCTACTGTGAGCTGGTCTGGGGTCCTCATGCGCTTTTCACAGTCCATTAGACTGATTTTGTTTGCTAATTGCTGCGCATAGCGAAGTTACATGAGAGCAGCCAACTTGCTGCTCCCCAGGCTCATCTGTGAACTAGAGTGAGAGGTCCTAAAGGTTTCAGAGCTGTGCATTAGTGGTTAATCGCCTTCCAGCATCCTCACCACAGAGAGCCAGGCTGCTGTCTTCTCCACCTGGTTCAGTTTCCTGTGTTCCCCTCCCACAAACAGGCTGTCCTAGCAGTCTCCACTCTGCGAGGATGCTCTGCATTCACAGTGGCTGCCAGCAGACGGAGCTGGTTCCTGGGTCTCTCTCTAGATCTGGATCACAGTAGGGAAAAGGAGTCTGCCTGCCTGCTCCTGGAGCTCTGCCCTGTGATGTCTGTCAGGTCCAACCCGCTGCCCTGGCAGCACGCTCAGGCTTTGCAAGTGAAAGGCCTTGACCTGCAACTCCCATCTCAACAGGCCAAGCACTAGGGCTGTGCCTTGGATTTAAGTGACAATTCCATAGCAACCTCAGAATGCATCCTTTACTGCTGGAGAGGAGATGAGGTTGACAGGGAGGGCAGATGTTGGCTAGTTGGTGTCTGTGGGGCAGTGGGTTTTGCTGTGATCTGTTTAAATACATAACTTGCTTATACCTGGGTCCTGGCCAGGCTCTTGTGACAAGCTGGTGCTCTCTTTTCCACCCTGTAGTTTCTCTTTCTTGGAGGAAGATTGAGCCCAAGGGGAAAGGCCCGTGTCCTCGACGCCGGCAGTGCTGCTGCAGAGTAGGGGACAAAATCATTTGCATCCGAGGCACCAGGTGAGTTGTGGGGTGTCTCTGTGGGAGGGTTTGCCTTTCCCAGCAGCACAATGCGCTTCCATGCTCTGCTCTGTGCTGTAGTCAGATCCACATGGAGGCAACTGTCTCTCTGCTTTACAAGTGTAAGGAATCATGTAGATCAGGGCTTCTCCAGGATAATGTTATAGCAGTGTTCCAGTACTTAAAGGGGGTACAGGAAAGCTGGGTGGGGGCTCTTTATCAGGGAGTGCAGGGATAGGACAAGGGGGAGTGGTTTTAAGCTGGAAGAGGGGAGATTTAGATGAGATCTTAGGAAGAAATGTTTTCCTGTGAGGGTGGTGAGGCACGGATACAATTGCCCAGAGAAGTGGTGACTGCATCATTCCTGTAGATGTCCAAGGCCAGGTTGGGTGAGGCTTTGAGTAACCTGGTCCAGTGGAAGGTGTCCCAGCCCATGGCAGGGAGTTGGAACTGGATGATCTGTTCATCTGCCTTACAAATTTAAGGAATCTTATCGATCAGGGCTTCTCCAACGAGACCTTATAGCAGCCTTAAGGTCCCTTCCAACCCAAACTATTTTATAATTCCTTGATTCTCTGGAAAAAGGCCAAGGAAGAAGGAGGTTGAAGATGTTATGGTGCTTGATAAAGCAGCAGGTCCCTTCCCTTCTTGTATGGGTAGGGACAGAATAACATGCTGTGGAGAAGGGGTTGTGCAGTGATTAAGCTTTTTGTGAAAGAGGTAGTGGGGAAGGGGGTATGAGATCCTGCCATCGGAAGGACAAGTGTCCTTGTCTGCTGTTCTGTGACAGATCTCCGACTGACTCATCCTCCCCTGCTTTTCCCACCGGAGTTTGTTTCTTACATTGGCAAGAACAGTGCCTGCCACACTGCAATGGGATGTTGGCTCAGCAGGGAGCTGTTTGAGGAGCCCATACACACGATAAGACAACTTTCCCTTCTGTGCCAATGTTCCTTAGAGAAGTTTCCATTCACAAAAGGGACCTGGTGTTAAGGATTTAGCTGTCAAACACTGCAAGTGATACTGTCAGGGTGCAGGGCAGCTGGATGTGGCCAAGAGCCTTAACAGCTGCTAAAAGAAAGGAAGTGGCCCATCACCAGGACGTGCTCTACACTGTCTGCAATGACAGATTGCAGCACTGGAGCACGGGCCCATTTGCCAGCATCTATCTTGCAGAGACATCTGAAATGCTTTCAGCCCTTCACCTCGGTCGTAAAGCTTTGGGGCTTTCTCTGGGGCCCCAGAGGTGGCTTTTTGGGGGTGTTTCTGTGGACAGGCTGGGGTAGAGGACAAGGCAGGGCAGGTTCTGACCGTACTAGTGCGTTAGTGCTGGAATGAAGGCCTTCAGGCCCCAGGAGTGCTGGGAGCTGTGCCTCGCTGCAGGGTGTCCATGTGGGTGTCAGGGAATGCTTTTGCTTGTGCAAACAAATTTGACACCAGCCTTTTGGAGGTTGGTCCAACCCTGCCGGGCAATGCAGCAGCACTTTGTCTTCTCCACCAAATGACTTTGGTGTTCACTCTGTTCCTTAATCCAAACTCAATCCCAGTGCAGGCTCATCAGCACTGGTTTGGGATAGAAAGAGCTGCTGGCAGCCAGGAATGCAGCCTGCTTGGACTGGAGGGAGGGTCTTTCAGGCTAGGAAGGGGGAGATGGGGGTGGGGACTGTGCTGGCTTCCTGTAACAGTTATCAGGTGTATTCTGGAGCTGCCTGGTGAGATAAGAAGTTTTCCAGGAAGTCGTTGTAATGGAGAACTCCCTGTGGTCTGCCTCCTGACCTGTGCTCCCCTCACCAGGATGAGGGAGGGGGAATACGCAGTGTGGGGGATCCGGCACAGCTCCTTGGCGGTCGAGATGGTGGGCTCAGCTTGCTGAGCAGGCAAAACGCTTTTGTGTCCTGCCTTCTCTGACAGAATCCATGTACACTGCAGGCTGTTCAAGAGGCACTTGTGCAGGGTGCTGCTTCTGTGGCATCCAAGTGCTGAGTTCTTTTTGGGGTCCTGTACAGAGCCTGATCTTTTTGCCCCAGCTATGGTGTCTCTCTGTGGCCAGCAGCAGTCCCATCGCTTGTGTCCCATTTAAATGACCAAGTCACGTAGCACTAAGCTCAGTGATCCTGTTAGCTCCATCATGGTTGTGGCCCAGGCCTGGTTTCCTCCCAGATCAGCACTTCAGCACAGAGAGACCATCACAAGGGAGAGTGAGAGGGAATGCTATAAAACAAGAATAGATGTTGATCCAGCCTTGGTTTGAGGCTGTTTTCCCTGACAAGGCTTAGAAATGCTTGACTCTGGTAAGAGAGCAAGGGCTGTCACTGGGTGCTTGGTGCTGGGCCCAAGAGCATTCACCAACATCCTGAGCTGCTGGGCTTCTGGAATGAGCAGTCCTGCTGGGCGCTGGCAAAAGGGTCCCTGCACCCTCCTGTCTGGGAGTTGAGGCTCTCCTGGTCTTGAACTCCAGGCTGTCCCTTACTGCTTGCAGTTTGGTGATTAAAACCACCAGTGTGGTGCCTGCTGGCTTTCCTTTGAAAGATAAGGGATGGTCTAGGGTTTCCTGTGACGTGGATGTGAGATTAGATTGTGGCACAGTGAGCACAGAGGCATGGAATTAAAGGGGCTGTTGCCTGTATCCGGGCAGACGGGACCCATCAGCAACAGGTCTGGGTGCCAGCAGTGAGCTGGTGCTGGGGTTCTGGGAACCCAGAGGGGGCAGGTTCTGTCTCGTGTCCCATGAGAGGTGGCAGTGGGTCACTGCTGGGAAGCGAGTGACACAGTGGTGAGAAGTCACTGCATGAAGTACCAGCTGAGCAGTAAGGATGCTGAATTGCCTTGTTGCAAACCAAAGCAGGATTTAAAACCACTTTTCCTTTCCTTCCCTTCCAATTTCTCCAACCAACCATTGCTGTGGGAGTCCTTTCCCCTGGTCCAAGTATAGGCTGCTCTCTTTGCCTGGCCCAGGCCTGTTTATCACACAAAGAGTGGGACAGATGCTTGTGCAGGCATGCCTGCCTTCAGGAGCTGCTATCACATCCCTTCTCCAGCCTGCTTAGAGCCATCCTCAGCCTTGTCCCGGGCCTCAGCCATGCCTTTCTCCGAGTGGAGCTCCTTGAAGGATCGTATCCACTGAAATTACTGAGCAAACGGAGCCCTAAAATAAACCTCAGCTGCAGAGGCAGCTGTTTGCCAGCACCTGAGGGTGTGTGCCACTGTTCTGGGGTATTGCTCAGGTTGAAGAGCAGTTTGGGAAGTATGTGGGGAAGGAGGAGTGTGGAACTGGCCACAGTGGTTCAAGAGAGGCTGGGTAGTGTACGGAAGAAGGGAAAGGGGATGTTCCCTGCAGTGTGGGATCTGTGTTTTGAGGTGCAGCAAAGTGAGGGGCAGGTAAGGGGAGGCTTGTTGCTGGAGTCACCATGGTCATGTGTGAGGAGGAGGCAGCTCCCCCATTCCTTGTTTGCAGAGGAGATGGTGGGTGTTCCTGGCCCCTTGCTCTGCACGGCAATGCCTGCTCTGTGGGGAGCTGGGAGAGTGGCGGCTTTGGGTGCTGCTTGGGGAGGCAGAGGGACAGGAAGGATCAGAGAGCACCTGCATGAGACAGGCAGGCCAGGAACAGTCCTGGACTTGCTCAGCCCTTGAGGAGCCCAGGGGACTGTAACTGGCGTACAAGCATTTTTTGCACTGACTGAAACACTTTGCTTTATTTCTGCAGCCCATCTCCGGAGGAGGGAATGGGTGATGAATTCGACCTGATGGATCACTCGGATCTCTACATCCTCGACTTCAGTATGTTAATCTTGTGTCTCTCACCACCAGGTGCCCTGTGTTCAGGCCCTGCTGTGAACCTTTCCATGTCCTACGTGGTTCTCGGAGCCAGGCTGCTGTCTGGCTGGTTTATGTGGCTTAAGGCAGGCCAGACAGAGGTGCAGCTTCACCTGCGGGCCTGATGTGGGCTTGTGGCTCTTCATGCACTCCATCACACTCTCCTTCACACTTAGGTTTCCTGAGGGAGTGCATAAAACTGCTCCAGGCTGTCCCTGGTGTGCCCCCTGCCACATCCCTCAGAGGGACAGCCGAGGTGCTCTGCTGTGTTCTGTGCAGCACCAACTGCAGAATACCCGGCCCCCTGTAGCGTCCAGACAAGGTTTGTTGTGGCTAACTGTCCTCTTTCTGCAGGCCCCAGCCTGAAGACGCTGTGCAAGCTGGCAGTGATTCAGTACAGCCTGGACCAGTCCTGCCTTCCCCACGACATCAGGTACTGCATGCCTGGCTGGGAGGTCGCCCCACAGGTGCTCCCTGTTCTTTGGCTGCCTGGAGCAGCTTTGGGACAGGCTGGACTGGAGAACCTGGCTGAGGCTGATGTGCAGCAGTGCTGCTCCAGTCCTGGGTGCTGTGTCTAATCTCTCTGTGTATCACATTGGTGTGTTTCAGATGGGAGCTCTCAGCCATGACAACGAACAGCACCATCAGCCGCCCCATCGCCTCCTCCCAGGGCTGATGTCGTCTCATCCCTCCAACTCCCCGCCCTTGCCCCGCCACACACTGACCTCTTGCTCCACCGCCTGCATGAGTTTTTAGCCCTTTCAAGCAAGGAACGAGTGAGCTCTGTTTTGCCTCAGCCAGGCCTCCCTCTGCCCTTGGGCAGCACAAGTGTACAAGCAGAGCTGGGGCTGCTGGGGAAGAAATTGGCTCACCCCAGCAGCACAACTATGAACCCTCCTCCTTGCCAATGGCTCCGGTGTCTCCTGCCTTCCTTCCCCTTGCCCGTGGAGCTGCAGCCGTGCTGACCTGGTCCCCAGCCACTTTCCAAGGGCCTGAATTGACTCCTACCACCAGCCACAGCTCCGGGGTTGGCCTCGGGCTATGAACTGTTCCTGCGCTGCCTGGAGAGAGCAGGGACCTCCATGCCTGCGGGTGCCAGCACTGATCAGCCTCTTGGCACCGGATAGCAGGCTCCAGCCGTGAGCTGAGCCTGACGCGGGGGCCTGGGCCCAGCTGGACCCTCTGCCTGGCTCCTGTCGTAAAACAGCAACTGGGGGGAGTTTCATAAATGCTGAGGCAGAGGTGGTTTCTGCTGCTTTGTGTGTCCCCTACCAGGCAAACTTGGGGGAAAGGAGCCTTGCCTGGGGTGGGAAAAGGGGAGCTGGGCTCCTGCCCCGAGCTGTGCTGGCCTGCAGGAGGGTGGGGAGGACGATGGTGCATGGATTCTGGGCTGTGCTGCCTTGGAAAGATGGGCATGGGGCAGGACTGCAGTGCAGGTGCCCTGCAGCTCCCTGAGCTGGGAAGGGAGGCAAAGGGAAGGCTGGGGCAGCATTCTTGGGAGGCATGGAGGGCTGTTCCCAAGCCCTTTCCTGTGGAGGTGAGGTGTCTGACATGAAGAGGAGCTCAAGTGGCAACTTGGCTAATGCAGGGAAAGCTAGGGAAGGGCTCAGGGTGCTCCCTGGGATGCCAGAGTCACAGAAGCCAAGAGGTGGTGGCATCTACGTGTCAGCAACTGGTGGCAGAAATCCCAGGCCATCTCCCCTGCCCTGAGGGCACATAGCCAGGGTTGAATGCTGTTCATCCAGCATCATGGGCTGCGGAGGTACCTGAGCCCCTCAGCCCCCGTTAGAGGTGGCCACTGTGGGTGTCACAGAGCAGCCTAGAGCAGAAGGCACCACAGTTGTGAAGCGAGCTTGTTCTTCATGTCTTGGCAGCTCCAGGCTGCAGTGGGTGACGAGCACCAGCAGCCTGGCTAGGGCCTGCAGGGAGCCTGAACATGCTTAGAGTGGTCCCCACCTCACTGTGAGGGACAGGTGGGCATCTCCTGGGCATCACCCAGTAGCTCCAATTCCCTGGTTCAGCCACAGGCTCACTCTCAAGCCATGCCATGAAATGGTGGAGGGTTTCGCCACAGCATCTTGTTTCCCAGTGCTGAAGCACCAAGCTTACTGTCCTGGTTAGGGGGCTAGGCACCAGGAAACACCCAGGCTCACTGCAGTGGACAGCGTGGTGCTGAGCACAGAGGCTCCCCAAGTTGCTTCTGGATCCCTCCATGAATTCTCCCTCTCTGAGAATCACAAGCTCCAGGATACAGTGTGGTGAGAGGCTCTAGAAAGGCTCAGCATCTCTAGGAGAGCAAACCTGTGGTGAGGGAGAAGCCTCTCTGAGAAGAAAATGGGCTCATTGGGGAGAGGCTGATGGGCACCCCATTCCCCTCAAGGGTTCAGGGGTGCTGGGCTCTGACCTCCCCCAGCCAGGACCCTGCTGCAGTCTCATGGACAGGACACCACTCGCCACCCTGGTTGTGGACATCCCCAGTGCATCCTCTCAACGTGCCAGCACCCAGCTCACTCACTGGTGACACTGGGGAGCAGGCGATGAGTGGGAGGACTGGCCACAGGCCTTCAGCCCATCACAGCTGTGGGCTGGCAACAACCACGGGCCAGGAGCTGGGCGGATGTGTGTCCCACAGGGACATCATCACCCCCTCCTGAGCAGCCAGGTTTGCTTTAAAGACCCCAGCTTCCTTTTTATTGCTTCCCCTCTCAGATTGCAGTGGCTGCGAGGGTTATTTTTAGAAGGCGGGCTGCTAAAAATAGCCCCGAGCTGTTTGGAGTTGCGTCACAGAGGTAACTCTCTCCTCCGTGCCCCTACACCCTTGGAGGGTACAAAAGGAGGCCCAGAGCAGCAGGGTCAGCAGGTTCGGACACAGCCAGAGGCAACGGAGGCAGTGGATACACTGCTAGCTTCAGGCATCCCCGCCAGCACCATGACCATCTTCTGCAGCCACTGCCACAGGCCACTGCAGACAGAGACCAGCTGCCTGCCCAGGGTGGACAAGCAGGCGCCCAGTGCATCGAAGCCATTCCGGTGAGCTCCCGATGTCCCTCACCTACATAGCTGTGATGCTTGAGAGCCCTGGGACACCTCGTGTGGTGGCTCTTGCGAGGAGTTGGTGCATGGGGAGCAGGGGTGGGAGATTGGAGGGGCAGCGGGATCTAAGGCAGTTGGATTAAGGCAGATGTGATGGGCTGGGCCTCATGTTCTGGCACTGGAGGTGGTTTTGGTCCTCATGGGGTTCAGTGGGGGTGTCCTGTTGCTCAGGCTCCTCCGTCAAAGCACCCATCATTGTCCCACCTGGCCCCAGTGAGAGGGACACTGGCCACACCAGCAGCATGAACCCCAGAGCCATGAGCCACTTGTGTCCATAGTGCTAAACAGCCGCAGATGGGTGCTGAGCCTCTCTGGGAGACCATCCACTCCATGTCTCCAAGCGTGCAGCTCTCCCCAGCAGGGTGTGTTGTCCTTCTCCCTCCCTGGACACCTCTCCAGATGGAGAGGTCAACCAAGAGCGCTTTGCAGGTCAACCAAAGGTGCTTCCAAGGCTCGCCGGGACCAGATCAATGCGGAGCTGCAGGCACTGCGCTCCCTGCTGCCCATCTCCGTGCAGGAGAAGGAGCGGTTGTCCTACCTCCACACCATGGCCCTGGTGTGCCTCCGGCTGCGGGGAGCTCAGCTCTTCCCTCCAGGTACAGTGACACATCTCTGCACGGGTCACTGCTCCTGTCACAGGACAACACTTCACCCCACACTCCTCCTGCAGACTCAACTCCTTATGCTGGACCAGTCCCTGGTGCGGACCTGCTCTCCCTGTTGCCAGGGTTTCTGCTTGTACTCTCGGCCGATGGCAAGCTGGTCTATATCTCGGAGAATGTGGCTCAGGTCCTGGGCCTCTCTGTGGTAAGGCATTCATGGTCACTGTGTCCACACTTGTCCCGGTGCCTTTATTTCCTGAAGTGCATGCTGCCCCGGCTGATACCAGCCTGCAGCGCCAGAGGCACAGATCACCAGGGCCAGCAGCCTGCAATAGCAGCTCCCTCTTCATCAGGTGGAGATGCTTGCTCAAGGGGACACGGTCTTTGACATCCTGGATGGGCAAGCGTGTGAGGAGGCTCGCAGGAAGCTGCTCCTTGCCCGGGAGGAGCCCGGCAGGGGTAAGGGAGGCCCTGGTTGGCATCACACGGGTGCTGCCACCCTGCTCTGGCCCTTCGTGGCTGTGGTCCAAGCAGCAGGACCAGCCAGCCCAGCTGGGAGTTGAGCCAGAGAGCCCCTAACCTGCTCTGGCCATTTTGTTTTCCTGCAGAAGTCACTTTTGTCAGTGAGATGCGCACGTCCAAGGCCTTCCGGCTGCAGCACGGGGGAAACCGGGCTGTAGCAGTGTGTGGGCGCTTCACGGTCCTGCGCTGGCCACCTGCCCCCTCCAGCACAGCCTTCCTGGCTCTCTGCACGCCAGTCGCACAGTTCCCTGCAGACAGCGATGCTGGTTCCCAGGATGACCTAATCCAGAGCACACACTTCCTAGACATGACGTTTGCCAATGTCACGGAGAGGTGAGGGGTGCTTGCTTATGCCACAGCCCTGGCTGTACCTCTTGGACAGCAAGGATCATTTCCCTTCACCAAACCTGCACAGTCTGGACTCTGTGTGAGCAGAGACTCCCCCAGACACTTCCTAAGCCTCTTACACCCTCCTTTGCAACCCATTTCTGTATCCTATGTTGGTTTGTTCCTCCACTGCACAACCTACTCCTTGGTGATGCGGCACGGACCCTGTGAAGCACTCACTCCCCACTCCCCTTGTCTCCAGTGTCACCTACCACCTTGGCTACCGCAGGGAGGAACTGATCGGTCAGTCCTGGTACAGCCTCCTGCATCCTGAGGACACGGAGCGAGCGGCTGCCCAGCACAGGGCTGTAGGTGGGTGCCAGCCCTGGGAACACATGTGGCTGGCTATGGCCAAAACCTGCTATCCAGGGCAACAAAGTGGATTTAGTCCAACTAAAGGGGAGGAAAGGGCAAAGCAAATAATTGCTTACATGCCCTGTACGCTGTCGATAAGGTCAGAAGCAGCTTCCAAGCTTGTGAACACTGGTGTCCTGCTTTGCCACAGCGCAGAGGGGAGGGAGGAGCCCATTTGGCTCCGGCTTTTTGAGAGGGGAGGGCTGCTACGGACTTGACTCTGCAGCCATAGTTCTCCCTCAGACCCTCTGCACCCTGGCCACCGTGGCCACTGGGGCTGCTGTGTCCCCCCATGACCCAGACACTAAGGATGTCTCGCCCCTCTTTGCCCTGGCCACTGTTTCCCCCTCTGCCCCGGTCCCTAAGGATGTCGTGCCTCTCTGTGCCCTGACCACAAGGGCCACCGTTCCCTGCTCTGCCCTGGCCACCAGGGCTGCTGTGTCCCTCCGTGCCCTGGCCATGAAGGAGGTCGAGACCCTCTTCACCCCAGCCACCAGGGCCACCATTTCCCGCTCCTCCCTGGCCACCGGGGCTGCCTTGTCCTTCGGTGCCCTGGCCACTCGGGATGTTGTGTCCCTCTGCATCGGGGCCACCGGCGCCTGACGCCTGTCGCCTCCCGTGTGGCAGGTGCGGGCGCCGGCGGGCCGGTCCCGGCCGTGCTGCGAGTGCTGCGCAGGGACCGGCGCTGGGCCTGGCTGCGGGTGCTGTCGCGGCGGGACGGTGGGGCCATCGCCTGCAGCAGCCGCTGCCTCAGGTGAGCAGCGCGGGGCCGGTGGGGAGTGTGGGGCGGCCGGGCTCTACTCCCCTCGGCCCCGGGCCCAGCCTCACCCCGTGCGCCCTGCAGGGACGAGGAAGCGGCGTTCCTGGTCGCCCGACAGCGGCGCCCCGCGCCGCCGCCAGCTGCCCCTGGACGGGAGCTCCGCCTGCTGGCCGCGCAGCTCCGCGCCCTGGCCGACAGCCTCGCCCCACCGCCCGCAGGGACCGGGACCGAACCCGCCCCGCGCCGCGGCAACATCGCCACTCTCGTCGGATAATAAACTGCCCTCAGCCTCCTCTCGCCTCTCAGTCACTGACGCGCCCGCCAATCAGCGCCTTGCCCCGCCCTCGACCGCGCCCCAGCCAATTAGCGCTTCAGTCTACCTGTCAGTCACTGCCCGCGTCGGCCAATAAGCGCTTTGAGCGAGCGCCAGCCAATGATCGCTTTGTTCTGCCTGTCAATAACTGACGTGACAGCCAATAAACGTCTTTCCCCGCCCCCTTGGGCGAGCGCCAGCCCATGAGCGCCCTGTTCCGCCTGTAACACACTTCCGCACCAGCCAATAAGAGCTTTCCCGCCCATTTCGTTTTCCCCGCCCCTTCCGGTGCCCGTGAGGGAGCGGGGCGGGAAGATCCCTGCGCGTTCGCAGCGATGCGGGAGCCTCAGCGGAGCCGGGCCCGGGCCCGGCCCGGGGGGTCTCCGCTCCGAGCCGCCGACCCGGAGCAGGAGCGGCCGCTAGAGCCAGTGGAGAGCGACAGCGACGATAGCGGCGACAGCGACGATAGCGGCGACAGCGGGAGCACCCCGCGCCCCGATGGGGTGGGGGCTGGCGGTAGCGGTGAGGCTGCGGGGAAAGGAGGGGCGAGCGGGGCCTCCTGGCCCAGGGAAAACGGGGGACGCGGGGGATCCTAACTCTGGGCCCAGGGAAAGGGAGGAGAGGAGGGGATTGGGGTCTCTGGGTCCCGGGGAAGGAAAGGCGTGCGTGTTGAGGTTTCTGGGTTCAGGGAAAGTGAGAGGAGGAGGGATCAGGCCTAGAGAAAGGGGTCAGGGGGAGGAATCGTGGCCCGGGGAAAGAAAGGTGGGAGGAAGAAAAGGGGAGAGAGGGCGTCTCCGAGCTCGGAGAAAAACAGGGAGTATTGGAGTCTAGAGTTTCCGGGGAAACGGATGGGGGACCGGGATCTCAAGGCCGGGGGATGGAAGGAGAAGGGACTGAGGATTCTCCAGGAAAGGGGCTGGGGGAGTCTGTCCCGGTGTGCTGGCATCCTGACAGTGCATCCCCTGGTGGGACCGGGTGTCACTTCCCCCCCTGTGCTGAGAAGTAAACCAACAAACGTTTTGGTCTCTTGCCTTGGTCTGGCTCCTTCGCTGTCCTGCTGTCCTCCTGCTGCTCGAGATAAGCTCAGTATCAATGGCAGAGTTTCAGTTTGAGCTGTCTGAGAGGTCTCAAGCAAAAACTTACAGGGACCCCTTTCCCGTTTCCTTAGTCACTTTACCCGTGTGCAGATCTCGTACGTCTCATCAAGGACAAATGCAGACAGATGGTAGCTTGGGACGCCCTTGACAGGGCAGGGACAAAGGAAGGACCAGGTTGTGCACAGCTGGGGTAGTAGTGGTGCCGCTTGGGTCAACATAGAATCGTACAATATTTAGGGTTGGAAGGGACCTTCAAAGATCATCTAGTCCAACATGTCCAGGCAGGTGTTCTCATCTGCAACAGCGTCGCTTCCTTGTCTTAATCAAGATGAGAATGAAAACCTTTTGAGAAATATGTTAAAGGCCCTTGAAGGGAATTTCACATCGGTGTTTGATATGCAGCATCTCCAAGTTCTGGACTTTATTGGTTTTCTGAAGACCCTGTGAACCACAATATTGCGATTACTTTAAACTGCTGAGATGCTTGGCGCTTGGCTCCTGCCTGAACACAGGCACAGTTCTGGTCTTATTCCATGTTGTGGACAGGCAAAGAATAAGCGATTGCACAGGAGTGACACTGGGAAAGAAGGGGAACCTGAGGGAGATCAGAAAGGGCAACAGGGCTGTCGTCCCTAAGACAGGGAGCAAGGGCATTTGCGAGAGCCCAGGCAAGAAAGGAAATCAAATTCAGTGGGTTAAGTAGTACAGGTGCTTTGGGGGTGCAGCACAATGAAAAAGTGCTGTATGCACGTTTCCTGACCCTTGTGTGGCAAGCTGGATATACGGTGTCCCCATAACTCTCCTCAGAGGACCAGCACATGTAGCCACAGCAGAGTTCCTGCGTGTTCAGAACAGGCAGTGAGAGAACTCTAGTTGAGGCTGTGCTTGGGTGTGCTTATTTTCTGGATGATGTGAGAGAGAAGGAGAAAGTCTGGGTTATTGTTAAAGAGGAGGTGACCGAGGTGACGAGTTCATGCTCTGAGCCATTGTGACTGACTTCATCTTGCTTCCTGAAATTGGAGGCAGATTAGGACAAGGCAGACAGATACTTTGAGAAGCCCACGCAGGAGCATGCTCCTGGCAGGACCTGTGACCCATGGAGATGAGCCCAAGCTGGAGCAGGTTTGCTGGCAGGACTGGAGAAAAGCCAGTGTCACCCTAATCTTCAAAAGGGGCAAGGAGGACCCAAGAAACCACAGGCCAGTCAGCCTCACCTCCATCCCTGGAAAGGTGATGGAGCAGCTCATTCTGGATGTCATCTCCAAGCATCTGGAAGAAAAGAAGGTTATCAGGAGTGGTCAGCATAGATTCACCAAGGGGAAATCATGCTTGATAACTTTCCACAATGCCTCAACTAGCTGGGTAGCTGAGGGGAGAGTGACTGAATGTTGTCTGCCTCAGCTTCCGCAAGGCTTTTGACAACATCTCCCACAACATCTTAATGGGTAAGATTAGAAAGTGTGGGTTGGATGAGTGGGCAGAGAGGTGGACTGAGAACTGTCAGGATGGTGGAGCTCAGAGAGTTGGGATCAGCAGCACAGGGTCCAGTTAGAAGCCTGTGGACAGCAGTGTCCCATGGGGTCAGTACTGGGCCAAGTCTTGTTCATCTTTATCAGTCCCACCTTAAGGAATCTTTTCTGAGTGCTGCCCCTGAACACCCAGAGCTGTAAATGCAGAGAGAATTGTTAGTAATATTTTTACACTGTGGTTATAAGCATTAAAGATCACTATCAGTGATAGATTTTTAAATGTAGCAACGCAGAATTCCAGTGGAATATCTTGTGCATTCCTCAGCACTTTGGGTAGAACTGGTTTTGCTGTTTCTGGGATTGTTTTGTTGGCCTGGTTGCCAGGCAGAGGAGAGAGGGAATATTTTATGAGACACAAGGTGTGAGTAACACTGTGGGGAGCTCATGGTGGAGCTCAAATATGAAGCTGCTTTTTGGTACTGGGGTTTGGTCCCTCCCCCGGTGAATCAGGCCATGAGCTGTTCCTGTTGCCAGTGAGGTGGTGAAGGTTGGATAGCTGGATTTCAATATTTCATAGGCCTCTGGGGTGCGGAAGAGGCGCTGCCGTGGGAATTGCTTAATTGTAGAATGAATCATAGCATGATTTGGGTTGAAAGGGTCCTTAAAGCTCATCTGGTTCCAATCCCCCTCCATGGGCAGGGACACGTTCCACTGGATCAGGTTGCTCAAAGCCCCATTGAACCTGACCTTGAACACCTCCAGGGATGGGGCATCCATGACTTCCCTGGGCAACCCGTTCCAGTGCCTCATCACCCTCACCATGAAGAACATCTTCCTAATGTCTAATCTAAATCTTCCCCCTGAAATTTAAAGCCATTCCCCCTCCTCCTATCCCTACATGCTTTTGTAAAAAGTCACTCCCCAGCTTTGTTGTGGGCCCCAGCTGAGCAGAGCTGTGGCGTATGTGCAGTGGGGAGAGACTTAACAGACTCAACAGACCACACAGTTTTCCTGCACCTTCTGGCTGGTCTTATGGTGTGGGAGATGGAGTGATGCCCATTTTAAGGTGGTGGGACAGTCAGGGCTGAGATCTGACCCCTCAGAATTTGCAGTGCGGCCAGTATACAGGCCAGTGCGGAGTTCGTCCTGCTCTATATAACAGTTAAAACATTGAACTGGTCTTGTGTGCTGCTGAGTGGAGAGAGAGAGAGAAGCAAAGACTCTGGGGAGAGGCTATTCTGGTGCTAAAGACTGTAGTGATTAATGAGAGAAAAGTCAAAGGCTGAGAGATGCGGTGGCTTCCCTCTGCCACGCAGCTGTATAACCATGGCACCACTGTGCTCATGTTACTGTATTGATCTCTGAGGCGTCCCTCCTAGTGCAGCTCAGGAGTGGGAAGTACATTGAGAAAACGCTGGGTTCAGGTATGTCCTGTGCTCTCTTCCAGACCAATCTCACCTGTCTTTTGAGGAACTGCTGCGAGCACAGAGCGATCCAAGAATGAGAGCGTGCAAGCAGGTGACTGCTGGGAAGAAGCCTGCAGGACGTCCCAAAGCAACCGTGAAGCAGCCACAAGGCAAAAAAGGGTAAAGGGGTTCTTTTGTGATCAGAAAAATGTACACTTGTGTGCTCTGCACTCTAGAAGTTATGCCAGGAGCTTCTCACAGTGTTGTCATTCCTTGGAGCTGGTATAGACCTCCTTTAATGTGCTACACAATGATGCCTTTCACTGTAGCATTCAATTTAGGAATGGTCTGTTGCTGTTCTGCTGCTCTTTGTGTCCTGTCCTGCTTAAATCCCCAGTAGCCACCTCTTATTTGATAGTTAAATAGGCACTCATTTCATAGAAACCTAGAATGGTTTGAGTTGAAAGAGACCTAAAGCCCATCCAGTTGCAGCCCCCCTGCTATGGGCAAGGACACCTTCCACTGCATCAGGTTACTCAAATCCCTTTACACCCTGGCTATTAAGGCAGTTTTAACCAATGGCATGGCGTGCTTCTCTTACAAACTGTCTGGTAGTGCTTCCATTGTGTCCCTTGGACCCTGAAATAGTTACCCTGCTCTTTTCTAAACCCCTTGCAGCTTGTCGGCATCTTCTGCCTGGCTGCCACTGGCTGGAGTTGCAGCAACAGCCAGTTGTTCTGGAATTTCATCCTTTTGCTGTTGGCTCATCTGTGGTGATTTTCCTTTTTCCTTCTCTATGGTACTTACTGTCACAGACTTTTTTCCTATCCTCAGTGGTCTCTACATCTCCCACTTGTGTACTCTAGGTGCTGGTGATGTGGTGACCGTGAAACATTTAACACAACGAAAACTATCAGTTTTCAGTCCACCAAGCCCCTGCTGGTAACAACTGTTACACCATTGCCCTCTATTTGCAGCAGTTAGCTGGTTTTTGGTCCTCAGAGTTCTATCTGTGATTTGAACGGGTTTTCTCTGTTACACTGGCATTCCCTAATCTGTTTCTGAGTCTGCTGAATACATCTCTTCTGCCATAAACTGTCAGTTACTCTAATGTTTCTGCTGTGCCTTTTACCCAAGAGTCTGGGTGGCCTTGTGCAGCTCAACAGCTCATGCAGTGGCTGTATTTCTGCCACATGATTTGCATAATTCTGTTTTGATTTAATATACCATATGCTTTAAGCGATGCATCTCTGTAAATCCCATGTGCAGGTTCTCTCATGTTTTTGTTATGGAAATGAGCTTCTTAAAAAACCCAAAAATAAAACAAACAAAAAAAACCAATCCAGGGACTTCAGGGAAATCCCCTGGAACTGAGCTGGCTTCAGCTACACCATATAGCATCATACAGGGATGTAGCCACACCAGCCAGCATGAAAATACTCTGAATGCTGCCCTAAGTGGGATTCGAAAAATTCACTTCTGCCTGTGGGGTGGTTGTGTTGCTGAATGTAGGTGCAATGCCAGTGTTGTGGGAGCTCCCAGCAGGGGATTCACAGTGCTTTTGGTGTTTCTCATAACTTACTTGCTGTTTTGACAGTTGCAGGCCACAGAATCCAGGTAATATGAGGAGAGAAATACTCCATTCTCCCATGCTGTCCTGTCCCCCCCCCAGTACATCTCAAGGATCAAACTCAAGAAGTCCTTTGTTGCAAGGAGAACCTGTTTGCTTAATTGGTTCTTACCATGGTCCTATAACCCTTATTCACCGTGCAGTCTCTTCTGGGATGTGTTCCGTGAACTGTACAGCCCTTTTTCTGTGGGCTGATCACTTTATTGGTGTTGCAGCGTGTGTTCTCACTGAGCCTGGCCACAGTAGAATTTGCATTTAACTACCATGTCAGTGCAGAAATTCCCGACTTTGGTCTCACCTCACAGTGTATTAGACAAGAGCGGGTGAGTTTGAGGGCCAGGAACAGAAGAGGTTTGTTGCATGATGAATGAAAGCATGGAAAGGGACAGAAATAATTAAGTACAGCACATTTATTGGTGTGGGTGGTGAGTTTTCACTTGATACAGTAGGGCCATATCAAGTTTTCTGTAGGGTTGTTTTAACCATGCCTTTATAGATAATATGGTTGTAGCAGCCTTGTCTGGCTCCTGACTGTGTTACCTCTTCAGTCTCTGGTTTTGTGTTGAGGACTGAATGGGAGAGCCTGCTATTTCAGTGCTGACCTCCTGACATGTTAGCCTGGGCCTCAGTCTGTCCTCTGCTCCTCTTAGGCACATTCCTCTCTTTTTCAGGCCATTGGAGATGTCTGCAAAGAAGCCTGTGCCTTTTTTGCGACAAGTTGTCTCTGTTAGAAAGAAGGTGGGTGTTGCCTCTCCCCAGTTCCAGCACTACCTTCCCTTAGCCATGCTGATAGGCCACAGACCTGGTCACGGAGCAGCTAAAGGTGACGTGGACTGTTCCCAGAGCGGCAGGGCTTGGAGTGCTCTCTGGGGGGCGTAGGTATTGCTGTCATGGGAGGACAAGAGATGGGGTGCAGGAGCAGTGCGGTGCAAGGACTAAAAACCATGTCCCAGAGTTGAGGTGTAACTTGAGAGTTGTGAGAAGGTGGCCTGGTTACCTCCAGTGACCACTGCATTGCGAGCCATGGTCACTGCTCATTGCTAATCATGTTGGCAGTTTCTAACCTGAATATAACTTTGGCTTATGATTGCTGGATCATCTCAATATGTTAATTTCCTCGGTCAGAGATCTTTTTCTCTTTTTGTGTATGACCCAGATAATCTGTGAAGTCCAGAAAGGTTTGCATTCCCACACAACAACGCACGTTCAGCCAGCTCTTGTTCGGGGAGTTGCAGGTGTTTGGAGGCAGAACTTGTGCTGCTGCTCCATGAATTATCTGCTTCTGGATGTAAGCTTGCATGTGGAAATGCCTCTTGTTTGTAGACTGGATGCAGGCATGTTGACGCTGAGGGACTGCCACCTTGATTACTAGCTCAGTCTTCGAAAGCTGTAGATCTTTTCAGTTGATGGGTGCATAATATCACTGGTAAAAAGAATGGCAAAGGCTGATTCATGGGAGGAGCACAAGCTGGCTGCTAGCAGGGTAATCCTAGCCACAGCAATTACCTTTGCCTTCCCTGCCCTCAGGTCCACAGGGACCCTCGATTTGATGACCTGTCCGGAGAGTATAAGCCTGAAATATTTATGAAGACATACAGCTTCCTGGACAGCATCAAGCAGAAGGAGAAAGAGGTGATGCTGCGTGCCTGTCCTTACCCAGAAGAACCCTGCTTGGCAGGGGCAGCTTCCACAAAGGCTTTTCCCAGCGGAGGTGGCAGGCAGTCAGTCATGCAGCTTTCTGCTTTCTTCTTCAGATGGTTCAGAAGCAGCTGAAAAAATGCCGGAATACAGAACAGAAGGAGAAACTCCAGCAGCTCCTGAACCGCATGGTAAGTTCAGCACAGCATCTCCTCTCCTGTGAGGAGACCAGAAGTCTGCCCAGACACTTGCTGACGCAGACCATCCTTTCTGTACAGACACAACAAGAGCAGGCGCAGAAAAAACAGCGGGAACTGAGGGAGAGGGAGCTGTCTTTGAAGAGACAACAGAGGGAATTGGCCAAGCAAGGAAAGAAACCCTTCTTCCTAAAGAAATGTAAGTACTCTGTGTAAATATGCTGCAGAAAGACCTGGAGTACTGCCAGCAGGGCTCCAAGTGCTGGAAGTTGAATGTCCGTAATATTTCACAGAGCTGTGGAGGGATTGTTTTAGTGCTGGTACTTGTGGGACAAGCCAGGCCTGGAGCCAGGCAGAGATCAATGAGGAGGGACTGGGCTACAGAGATGATTCTGGCTTCAGTTGAAAACCTTGCTTCCTTCCTCTCCGCAGCTGAGAAGCGGAAGTTGGAGCTAGCTGCAAAGTATGCAGAGCTGAAGAAGAGTGGAAAGCTGGAGAGCTTCCTGAGCAAGAAGAGAAAGAGGAATGCCATCAAAGACAAGCGCCGTCTGCCCTCACAGAAGAACTTGTGACTGGGCAGATGTGCTGTTGTTTGGCACTGGGACTCACTCTGCCAGGCCAGGCCTAGAAGATGGCCATCCCTCATCCCAGTACCTGGATGCTGTCAGGCAGCAGAGCAGAGGCTGAACTGAAGGAAATGGTGCTTTTTGCAGCTGAAGTGTCCTTTTCCCTTGTGGTTTACACCATGCCTGGGTGGTAACAAGTCTGTTGTACGGCTGCATGTGGTGTTGACGGCTGTTTCTGTCCCTGTGCCTGCTCATCTCTTCACCATAGCCAGGAGAGCAAGAGCATTGCTGGCTCTGCTCCAGGTCTTAGTGGACACCAGCTTAGGTGGGAAAGAACCTCGAACAAGGTCTGCGTGGAGCAGGGGTAGTACCTGCTTCAGACCAAGTTGCAGAGGGCTTCTTCAGTTGTATCTGGGAGTGTCCAAGGGCTGATGCCGCAGCCTCTCTTGGCCTCTCCTCCATTGCTTGATGTTCTCAAGAAGAACCTCTTTTTTTCCTCTCCTCCAGGAAACCTACCTGGTTTTAGTCCATAGCCGTTATCTGGTTCTCCATTAAGTGCCTGGCTCAGCAGCTGTGTCACAAGTCTGGGGGTGCTTGCAAGGGGAACTGTTAGGTGTCCTCAAAGCCTTCTCTTCCTAAGAGTTAACATTCCCTGTTTTTTCAGCCTTCCTTTGTCGATCTTTTGCCACTGACAACTGGAGTCGGCCCAGAGAGCTAGCATGTATTGCCTCGAGGCCTGGCCTGGATGCAGTGCCTGGATGCCATCCTGTGAGTGCAGAGGGAAAGGAGACCATATCACCCCTCTCCATGGGCTGCACACTGGTGATGTGGCTCCTGGTGATGCGGCTCCTGGCATGGATGGCCTTCCTCACAGCCCTAGGGTGCTGGTGGCTGTTCTGTGGTACTGTGGCCTGGGATCTCCAGCAGGGTTGCGCCTGCTTGACTGAGGGTGGTCTCCACAGAGCTATTGGTGTTTCTAGGAAACTGATTCCAGACGCAATAAAACATCCATTTTCCTTTATTCCCAGAGTCGATGCTGTTACAGCTGAAAATGTTTGAACTTAGAGGAGTTAACGCCTCCCTCCAACATTACATTTGGCCACCAACTCTCATTTCTCCTCGCTCCCGTGTTGCCCCGTTGTGACAGGTCAGAGCATGTGCTGGGTGAGCCGCTGCGCTGCAGGGTGTGGGTGGGCAGTGCAGCCGGGGGAAAGGCCTTGAAGTCAGCGGGGAGTGGGATGATGAGTCCATCGTGCCCACCTGGGGGTGTTGCTGAAGCATCTGCCTCCACGGCAGTTCCTGTAGGTGACAGGTTTTAGCATAACTGGGGGAGGGCAGCAGAGCCGGGATGTGCCAGCTTGTCTTAGAGACCACGTGGAAATTCTCAGCTGCCTTCATCCTCCCTGTGTCATTGCTTTGCACTGTGCCTGCCTGTTGCTTTGCACTGTGCCTGCCTGCTTCCTCATGTCCTTGTCTCCTGACAAGGGATGCAGAGCCTGCCCCAGCCTTGTGCCTTCAGAGGAGCTTTATTCTGGGGGTGGTGTGGCAGTGCCAGACCCAAGGCCACCGCGGCCCCTGGGTGGCATTGTTCTGCTGCTTTATGCTCTCCATTTTTAATCTATAGCTGCACAATTCTCTCCCTGTGTGTTATATCAGGACGGGAAGAAGGCTGGGGCCTGGACAGCCAGGAGGTGGCTCACCCCTGTGTAACAGCTAGCAGGGCCTCGCTGAGGGGCCATGTGGGAGCAGCATCCCTACATCATCTGCCCCATCCCCAGCTGCCGGTAGATCCTGCTAAGCAGGGAGCAAACTTCCTGCATTCCTGACATGGTCCGGCTTACACGTCCTGCCCCTCTGCAGCCAAATGGCTCCTCCCTGCTGAGGCCTGTCCACCTGACTGCAAGGACATCCTTGGGATGTCACTTGCTGCTTCTTGGCACTTCAGTGGAGGGAAGCAAGTTCCCTGGCCTGCCACTTCCCCAGTTTTCCCCCAGCAGGGGGGCTCAGCCAGTGTTGTGGTGGCACAGGGTGTCAGGGCAGGTGGCAGCGTGGCAACACCAGCTCCTGGGTGGCGATGCTGCCACCAGCTCCAGGGAGCTTTCTAAGTGCCAGGGGAGCTGCTCTTCCCTGTGGCCTCCTAGGGTTACAGTCCTGTTTCTAACGCTGCCAGGACTGCTCTGGTGTCCCTCCAGGTGGAGCGCAGGGTGTCCCTGGCAAGGACAGCTGTCTGGCACACCTGGCACCAGTTGATGAGCTCCCTTACATCCTCCCCCACGGGACACCCTCAGAGCGTGCCTGGACCTGCTCCTCCTCTCCCAAGCACTGGCCAGAAGGAATGGCCTGGGATGTCCTCCCCTGTCACTGAGTGGTCACTGAACCTCCTGTCCCAGCTGTGCTCTGCAGCCACAAATCCAGGCACACGAGGGACAGGCACCCACGGGAGCTGGGGGACGCGCCTGCTGGCAGGGACACAAACAGGAGGAGGCCGTAGGGCTTGGGTCTTTTATTGCAAAGAGGGAGACACAAAAAAGGACGGTCACCCCTCAGAGTGCCTGGGGCTCGCTGATTGGGGTGGCAGGCAGGGAAGGCCCGTGCTGGCTTTCCTGAGCACGGAGACCCTGGCTCACCCAGCAAGGAGCTGGCTGCTGCTGGGGAGTGTGCTGGAGCCAGAGCCGACCATGGCAGTGGAGCAGGTGCCCATGATGTCCCGGTGGAGCCCGCTGGGCAGCCAGGCCTCAGCCAGACACTGGCCGTGGCAGCTGTGCCTGGGCTCTGCTCCACTGCCTGAATCACTCGTCAGGTGCTTAGGTCCCAATCTGCTCGCTGGCCTCATGGAGGCTGCTACCGGGGAACCCTGGCCATGTGGCCCTCAGGGACCAGAGCAGCTTCGCCCAGGGAGGGAGGGAGCAGGGTCAGTGCCCTCTGTCTGGGCCAGGAGTTGTGTCCGAGTACGGCCAGGCATGGTGGTACCAGGCTGTGGCTCCTGCTGGCTCGTCACGTATTGTCCCGGGCTGGCTGCTCGGGGCAGGTGGGCTGCTCCCGGGATTTGTGCAGCCCTGGGGAGGGCTGGGCCTGGGAGCTGTGCTGCAGGGGCAGGTCTGGCCCCAGGGGCCCATGCTGCCGGTGCCGCTGGTACTGCACAAATGTGCACACCTTAAGCCCAATGGCCAGTACGTTCTTGCCCATAAAGATGCTGGAGACCCGGGCGTCCCTGAAGAAGACCATGTTGCTGCCTCGGATGAAAATGGTGGTGATGTTGACGGTGAGCATGCTCAGCATGGGGTACAGCATCATCCGGTGCGGCATGATGCCGATCCCTTGCATGCTGATCTCACAGAGGGACACGCAAGGGAGGACCAGGAGCAAGATGTAGCAGTAGAAGAACATGAGGCCCTCAGCCCAGAGAGGCAGTCCCTTCTTCTGGGGCTCCCACAGGTTGGCCTGGATGTCCAGCACATCCAGCATGTCCACAATAACCCAGAAGAGGCGGTTGCGGAGATCTTCTTTCTTCTTGAATGTCCTAACATACTCCATGTGCTCTGTGGCCACCAACAACACATAGAGGGCTGGGATGCAGATGGAGAGCAACAAGGTCAGTGCTTTGCGGGCTATGAGATCCAGGCTTTTCCGGTCAGTTTTATAGTTCTGGTACACAAAGTAGACTTTGATCTCCAGAACAAAGACATACAGAAACCAGAGGATCATGGCATAGCCCCGCTTTGCTGTCTTTACCTCTGCCCCGACCCAGATGGCCACATAGCGGAGCACCAGCAGGAAGCACACATCACCCACGGCCACCATCACACAGATTCCCAGCTTCCTGGAGCCCTGGCTCTGCTCCACTAGATAGACATCCATGAGGATGAGGCTGGTCATGATGAGCGCAGTGGAGAGGCACACATGGGGCTTGCTGACGGGTGGTGGGGGAACCATCCTGCATGGAGGAACAAGCAGGGTTGTCAGGGAGTTGCTGTGATTCCCCATCCCTACCCTTGGCCCCCCTTCTGCCTCCCGCACAACAGCTGTGGATGGCTGAAAGAAGGTGAGACGTCTCTCCCTGTGTGCCAGGGTTGTTCCAAACCCACAGAGTCCTAGCTGAAGTGCTCTCAAGGCTTCTGGCCAGGCCATGCTGGTGGCTCACACCAGCTGAAATCCAGCTCCGAGGCTGCCCCAGAGATACGGTGAGGCAGGCTGGACAGCCTTCAGGCACTAGGGATGCTACTGCCTCTCTCAGTAGCTCATTGTGCTGGTTACTCCCTGCCACTGCACCTCATTTTCCATGGGATTTCCCAGCCAGCAGCACTGGTTATATTCTAGCCAAGGCACACAAGACCATATCCATGCCTTTAACCCACGCAGACCCTTACCCGCTGCGATCCAGGACCACTCTCTTCTCAGTCTCCTTTATTTCCATGCACAGTGTGAGGCAAAGGATTTAGCCTGGCTGCCTTGTGGGAGGGAAGGGATCATCCCAACATCTTCCATTTATCTGGCCTCCTGCTCTCCGAGAGCCCTGCCTACAGCCGTGTGCCCGTGCCCACCTTGCTCCAGCGCGCTACATGGAAAGCGAGGGAAAGCAGCAGTGGGCTATGACTGGGACACACGGAGCCCTGCAAGAGGCCCTCGGTTCCAGTGGGATGCTCAGCTTAGCTGGAGAAGAGCCAGGCACGGACCCCAAAAGCACCCTGCCTGCTTCAGGTGGCACCGGGGCTGCCAGGCTCCCTTCCCCTGTCCAAACACATCTGCGGGAGCTGCTGGCGGAGATGGAGGGCGGATGGAGCTGGGCACAGCTTGGCAGCTGCTCTGGAGGGGAGCCAGTCTCCCGGCTGCCATGGAGGATGGAGCCGGCCTGCTGCCTGCACAGCATGAGGGCAGCCCGCGCGCTACTGGGACGCGGTCCTGGGCAGTGGGGCAGGTGGTACCCGGCCATGGATCAAGAGGTTGGGAGTGGGACGGAGGCTGCGTGATGAACAGACACCTCTGCTCAAAGATAAACCGACTGCGTGGGCTATGGGGTTACCGAACTCTGATTTTCGGCCAAGGGAGCGGGCATCCCGCGCAGCCCTGCATCCCGGGGCCAGGAGCATCCTGGTACGGCGAGGGATGCAGCCCAGTCGGAGCCTGCCTTAGGGGAGAGATGGGAACCCGGCGGAGGGACCGGTGGATGTGGCACAGCTGAAATGGGGTGCACAGCAGGGATGGGATGCACCGCTGGAATGGGATAAACGGTTCGAACGGGATACACCGGTGGAACTGGATACACCGCTGGCACGGGATACACGGCTGAGGGTTCCCCGCGTTTCCTTCGCCCCGGCTTCGTGGAGCTTCGGAGGAGCCAGTCCCGGCCGCGGGGCACCGGACACCCCGAGCCCCGCGCCCGCCCGGCTCCGGCGAGATGGGGGATGAAGAGGGCCCCCCGTCCCCCCCCGGTCTCCGCTTACCTGGGGCGGCTCCCCGGCGGCCCCGGGCCCGGCGCGGCATCGCCCGGCAGCGGCTCTGCGGCGGCGCTTGGCCCCTCCCGGCGAGAGGGCGGGGACTGCGGCGGCCCCCGCCCCACCGGAGTGCCCCCCGGACCCCTGGCCCCCACCGAGCCCGGTCATCTTCCCCTTCCCATCCTGCCTCCATCAGCGCCCGCCCTGAGACCGCATCCTGCATCCCCTGCAGCCTCCAGCCAACTCCGCTCCCACCCTGCAGCCGATCCTGCATCCCCCTCTGCTTCCAGCAAACCCCACTCCCACCCTGGAGCTAATCCTGCATCCCTCTCTGCTTCCAGACAACTCCGAACCCACCAGCTCCCACCCTGGGGCCGCATCCTGCATCCCCCCTCACCTCCAGCCAAGCCCTTGTCCCTAGCCCCCTCAGATCCAGACCCCACCAGGGCCATGAGTGCTCCCTGCTGCAGCCCAGGAAAACCTGGGAAGCTTGGACTGGCAAGGGTCCTGCCCGGTGACTGCCCCTCCTCACAGGTGAACCCACGCACCTCTACAACCTGGCATCCCCCTCTGTGGGGTACCGGAGAGCTCCAGCTGGAGAACTGGGTTGGTCACATCGGCGTGGAGATGGAGGCATCAGAGTGGAGAAGCAAGGAACTGGGTATGCCAAGTAGGAAAAGGAAGGAATGGACATCAATCCAGGTAACCATTTGCCAAATTGAGAGGATGGAGCTGTGCAATGGTGACAACGTCCTTTTGGGTGCAGGCTGGGTCTCTAAGAAAATGATGTCTGCTGGAAAAGCCTTTACTTTCAAACACAGCCACATGCGGCATCATGCACCTGATGGGTCAGAGAGTGGGTGCTGCTGCTTTTGCTGGCAGCAGCTCAGAGGAGAAGCAGAAGGACCATCCTGGAAAACAGCGTGATGAGAAGCACTTGGTGCAAGGCTGTGGCAGCCGCGCATGCTGGACCACCTCGATGCATCCAGAGGGGAAGGCAGTAGCTGGTGATGCATGTGGTCCTGGCAGACCTGGTTCAAAAGGATTTTGAAACTTGAGGCTTGTGGCAGTGAGTCTGGAGAATGTAAATCCTGGGAGTTCCACTGGCAGGGAGACACCCCTGCCCTTTGTAAGATGAGATACCTGAGTGGCAGAGCAGGTAGCAGCAGCCCAAGGCTGGTGTGGCATTGTCCCCAGGCAGAGAAGTGCAGCCTGCTCAGGACAAAGCCATTCCTGGATCCTTCTGTGTGACATCCACCTGTTCTACCCAGGTCACAGGGCCAATGTCATGTCTGTCCATCCATCCATCCCATCTCCCACCCTGAACATCCCCCATGTTCCCTCCAATACGAGTGAGTGCATCAATTGGGGTGAGCTCCTCTCCATCCCGTATTGCCTAGACCACAGCTAGATGCAGTTGCGCTGGGCCTGGCATTGGAGATCAGCACCTTCTCCTACTGCTCCAGGAGCAACTGATGACAGGAGCCTACAGGTTGTGGTCACAAGGGAGGAAAAAAAGTGGCTTTGCACAACAAAAGGTGGTCTTACAGCTAAAGCCAGGGTGGTTAAGAGGAACAGCTGTATTGGAGAGAAATTATCTACTCCTGAGCAGCTGCCATGTCTTGCTGCATTCATCCATGGCCAGGGTGCAACGGCTAAGGGGCCACATGGCTTTTCCAGGAACAGCATGGTTGAGAAAAGTTGACCAGCAGGGCAAGGGAGGGGATTCTGCCCTTCTACTCTGCTCTTGTGACACCTCACCTGGAGTCCCATGTTCAGGAAGAACATGGATCTGTTAGAGTAAGTCCAGAGGAGGCTGTGAAGATGATCAGAGGGCTGGAGCACCTCCCATACAAGGACAGGCTGAAAGAGTTGGGGTAGTTCAGCCTGGAGAAGAGAAGGCTCCAGGAAGAGCTTAGAACAACCTTCCAGTACTGAAAGGGGCTACAGGAAAGCTGGGGAGGGGCTCTTGATCACGAAGTGCAGGGACAGGATGAGGGGGAATGGGTTTAAGCTGAAAAAGGAGAGATTGTGATGAGATTTTAGGAAGAAATGTTTGCCTGCGAGGGGGGAGAGGCACTGGCACAGGTTGTCCAGAGAAGTGGTGGATGCCTCATCCCTAGAGGAGTTCAGGGCCAGCTTGGATGGGGCTCTGAGCAACCTGATCCAGTGGAAGGTATCCCCTCCCCAGCAGTGGGGTTGGAACTGGATGGTCTTTAATGTCCCTTCCAACTCAAACCATTCTATGATTCTATGAAATGCTGTCCCAAAGGGACCAAATGTCCTTCATGGGCACACAGGGGCACATTGTGGCACCTTGTCTGCCAAGGACAAAGATACCAGATGCCACGAGGTCTCTAAACATTGTTGAAGTGCTGGGGAAAAGCTGGTGGGCATGGTCCATTTGGAGGGCAGTGACACATAGGGGAAAAAAAAGGGGGCTCTCAAGGCACATTTCAAGCTGTTTGCTTGGATGCTAGAGAGCAACGGTTCCTTGGCTTTTTTCACTCCTCTGCTTGAATGTCATATCCACCACGAAACAAATCTCAGCTGGTGCCTGTCACACAGAAAGGTCTCGGCTTAAGAGAAGACAGGGAAACAGCTGAACAACGACTCTACCAGGCTCTGTGTAAACTGAAAGGTAATTGGGCTTTGGTACTTAGACTGGAAAACACAGGAAGATTTTCACACCAAGGACAGGGAAAAGTCACTGCGTGTGGAAGAGCAGTTTTGGATAGCTCATCCTGTAGGCACCAAGTCAATAGAGCATGATGGTAGGGAGAAATAAAGAGAAGGCTGCAGCCAAGCCTCCAGAAAAACACAGCACATTGAAACAGCCTGAGAACAAATGCATAAATTTATCTTTAGGAAAGCCAGAAGGTCAAAACAAAATAGACTGTGCTAAGCATAGAGGTACTTGAAGAGAATTGGCTGCAGGGAGAAAGCTAGCAAAATCCACCTCCATCTCACTGAACATCCCTCCAGGGGAAATCACAGAATCACAGAACTGTTTGGGTTGGAAGGGACCTTAATTCCCATCCAGTTCCAACCCTTGCCACAGGCAGAGACACCTTCCACCGCACCAGGTTGCTCAAAGACCCATCCAACCTGGCCTTGAACACTTCCAGGGATGGTGCAGCCATGACTTGTCTGAGCAATCTGTTCCAGTGTCTCACCACCCTCATTGCTAAGAATTTCTTCCTAATGTCTAAATGCAGGAAAAGGAGTCAGCAAGAAACTGTAAGTGGTGGTTGCAATGGGGAAAGGCTGTTTGTGCCCTGGGGACCATGCAGAGAGCTTCTACAACTCTGAAAAAGCATCACAGATCACAGTGTGTGGCACAGCCACAGAACAGAGGTGGCTGGAAATGACAGGCATCCTTTGGGAAGGCAAGGGAGAAGCAGCCCTCCCAGGAGAGCTGCAGGACCACCAGACCTAGAAGCGTACTTCAAGGTCTGTCACCTCATCAGGCTGCCTCAGGCTAAGCAGAGAAGTGTCTCTGGCCTCCTGGAATCATAGAATCATAAAGTTGTTTGGTTGGAAAAGACCTTTGAGTTCATCAAGGCCAACTGTACCTGTCCACTACTAAAATATATCTCTGAGCCTCATCCATCTATCTTTTAAAAACTTCCAGGGATGGTGACTCAACCACTTCCCTAGGCAGCCTCTTCCAGTGCCTGAGAAACCTTTAGTGAAGACATTTTTCCTGATATGCAGTCTGAACCTCCCAGGAAAGGAACAGGGCATCCCTGAAAGCTTGAAGCACTGGATGCTACTGAAGCAGCACACAAAGAGCTGGGAATAGTGACCAAGACTAGAAGGCAAATGGATGAAAGCAAAGAGCAGGGAAGGCACCATGATGGGTTTTCTAGGAACAAACCAAGCCCTCAGATCCAGCAGGGTCCTCTGAAGCAGAAAGGCAGCCTGAGAACAGGGCACTGGAACAGCTGCCCAGGGAAGCAGTGAAGTCTCCATTCCTAGAGGTATTTGAAAAACAGGTAGGTGTGGTTTTTGGGGTTACAGTTTAGTAGTGGACAGGTAAGGTTGGACTCAATGATCTGAAAAGTCTTTTCCAACCTAACAATTCTATGATTCCCTATACTCAGCAGTGACAGTTTTGCATGGATGCAGTGTTACCCCACACTGGAAAAACAGCTTATGCCAGTGGAGAGTTTAGGATTTGAGAAGCAGGAGCAGGAGAAACTTGGAAAGCAATAGAAATCATCCACAATTTCTTCTGTGGATCTTGAGCACAGTGCTGATGTCTTCAGGACATTATCAGTAAGGGTTTCAGGGCCACTTCCCTGAATCCTGATGTCTAATTTATAGTCTGTATCTTGGAACCCTTCTTGATACTTGCATTTATTTGTTCTATGTTTCACTTGCCGATGAGCTTCATGTCTCTCTGTAATACGTGGGTGCTCACATCTGCTTTCAGCTTAACTACAGGAATACTACAAACCACCATCACACTTCTCCCTCTTGCACTCTGCCCCTTTTCCTCACCCACTTCTGCATTCGATGAACAGCACAGATCCCAGAGGAATTGCCCAGACCTCCTGTCTTGCTCACAAAACAGCTCGTTTGCTGCTTCAATGCACATTCCTTCCTTTAAGCGAGTCATTAATGCCTGACAGGCCCTTTCCTTTTGCCCCTGACAGCCTTGGTTCGCTAAGAGCATTTGCTAAGGCATCTTAGCAGAGGCTTTTACGGAAGTCCAGCTGGATCAAGGATGAGCTGCATTTTCACAGCATTCTGCAGAGAAATGTGAAAATCTTGTTCTGCAGCAGGAAAGTCATGTGATGGTCGTGCTGTGCCTTAGCATTTCCAGCTGTTGGGGTTTTTTCTCAGCCCAGTATTATCACTGCCTTTCCTCCTTTCAGTGAGGAAATTTTTCCTAATATCCAGTCTAAACCCACCCTGGTGTAACTTGAGGTCATTTCCTCTTGTCCTGCCATTTGTTACTTGGGAGAAGAGACCAGCATCCACCTCATTACAACATATATTGAAAAGAGCAGGTCCTGTCAGGCTCCTCTAAATTTTGTGCTCTGGCCATTATTGCCTTGGTTGTTTCTTCCAAGGGGTTTTAAATGAGCAGCTCCTGGTTCATCCCTGCCTCCTTTCAGGATGCCTTAGCTGATACTTGATGACTTGGTAGCTTCTTTTCCATTTTTTCCAGATGAAGAAGCTCTACTAAGACCGTGCTGAGGATGAGCTCCTTCCCACTCACCACCACCAATGGATTTAGAATCATAGAATGGTTTGTATGGGCAGGGACCGTGAAGGTGATCTAGTCCAACACCATGCAGTGAACAGGGACACCTTCCACTCCACCAGGTTGCTCAAAACCTCATCTAATCTGGCCTTGAACACCTCCAGGGATGGGGCAGCCACAGCTTCTCTGGGCACCCTCTGCCAGTGCCTCACCACCCTCACAGGAAAACAGTTCTTCCTATGATCTAATATAAACTTCTTTTAGTTTAAAAACATTGCCCCCTGACCTACTGCTACACACTCAGCTAAAAATCCACCATGCCTTTCTTTTTTTCCCCTTTAAGTAATGGGAGGCTTCTCTGAGGTCTACCCAGAGCCTTCTCTTCTCCAGGCTAAACACCCCAGCTCTCTCAGCCTCTCTTCACAGGGTAGATGTTCCAGGCCTTTGATCAGTTTTGAGGTCTCCTCTGGACTTGCTCCAACAGATCCATGTTGAGGACTCCAGAACTGAATGCAGGAATCCAGGTGGGGTCCCACGAGAGCAGAGTAGAGGAGGAGAATCCCCTCCTTTACCCTGCTGCTCACACTGCTTTGGATCCAGCCCAGGACATGGTTGGCTTTCTGGGCTGCCTGCGCATGTTGCTGGTGTATGTTGAGCTTCTCATCGACCAACACCCCCAAGTCCTTCTCCTCAGGGCTATTCTCAATCCATTCTCTGCTCAGCCTGTATTTGTTCTTGCGATTGCCCTGACCCAGGTGCAGGACCTTGCACTTGGCCTTGCTGAACCTCATGAGGTTCTCACAGTCCCACTTCTCACATTCATCCAGGTCCCTCTGGATGGCACCCATCCTTTGGAGGTGCCAATCTCACCCATCAGCTTGGTGTCATCAGCAAACTTGCTGAGGTTGCCCTCAACCCCATCAATGTCATTGATGAAGAGAAATGATGGAACGGACCCTGGAGGGGACCACTTGTCACTGAGTGCAGTTTCTCCTCATTTCTGCAGCTCTGTGCTGCACCCTTATGCTATGGATGGTCTGACAGCATGGATGCTATAAACTGGGGAGAGATTTAGACTGGGCATAAGGAGGAATTTCTTCACTGTGAGGGTGGTGAGGGCTGCCCCATCCCTGCAGGTGTTCAAGGCCAGGTCGGATGAGGCTTTGAGCAACATGATTCAGTGAAAGGGCAGGTGGAACTAGACACTAAGCTGGGTGGAAGTGTCGATCTGCTGGAAGGTAGGGAGGCTCTGCAAAGGGATCTGAACAGGCTGGACCGCTGGGCTGAGTCTAACCGCATGAAGTTTAACACGGCCAAATGCCGGGTCCTGCCCTTGGGGCACAACAACCCTATGCAGAGCTACAGAGCAGGAGAAGTCTGTCTGGAGAGCTGCCTGGAGGAGAGGGACCTGGGGGTGTTGGTCGACAGTCGACTGAACATGAGCCAGCAGTGTGCCCAGGTGGCCAAGAAGG
>WAAB01023435.1:51549-76673 GCA_013389865.1 Piaya cayana | reverse complement strand
GGAGGCCGGCGCTGGCGGCGCGGGGTCTCGGGGCCGCCTCCCACCCTCCCTCCCCCCACCCCATTCATCGCGCGATGGCGGCGGCAGCAGCAGCGCTGGGCTCGGGCCCGGCCGCGGGGACACCGACGGCGGCCGGAGGAGGCGGGCCGGCAGCAGCGACAACAACGACGACAGCGGCAGCGGCGATGGCGGTGGGCGGCCCCGGTCCGGTGCCGGTGCCCATGAACCTCTTCGCGACGTGGGAGATCGACCGCTCGGCGCCGAGCTGCGTGCCCAGGTGAGCGGGGGAGACGCAGCCCCCGTCCTGTCCGGACATGCCGCGATCGCGACCCCGATGTGCCCAGTGGCCTCGCAGCTGGTCCCGGAGGTCCCCAGTGACTTTGGAGCTGGTACCCGAGGTGCCCCGTGGCCTCAGAGCCGGTCCCTGAGGTGCATAACTCGCTTACAGCTGGTCCCTGGGGTGCCTCATGGCTTCGGCGCTGATGCCCGAGGTGCTCGGTGGCCTCACAGCTAGTCCCCGAGGTCCCCAATGGCTTTGGAGCCAGTGCCCGAGGTACCCCATGGTCTCGGGGCCGGTCCCTGCGGTGTACAAATCTCTTACAGCTGGTACCTGGCGCGCCCCATGGCTTTAGCACTGATGCCTGAGGTGCCCAGTGACCTCGGAGTGGGTCCCCAAGGTGCCCGGTGGCCTCACAGCCAGTCCCTGAAGTGCACAAATCCCTTACAGTTGGTCCCCGAGGTGCTTGGTGGCCTCAGAGCAGGTACGCAAAGTGTGCAGATCCCTCACAGCTGGTCCCTGAGGTGCCCAGTGGCCTCGGAACCACTCCCCGAGGTGCCCCGTAGCCTTAGAGTGTGTAGCTGAAGTGCACAAATCTGTCACAGCCAGTCCCTGAGGTGCCTGATGTCATCACAGCTGGTCCCTGACGTCTTCAGTGGCTTTGGAGCTGTTACCTGAGGTGGCCAGTGACCTCAGAGCCAGTCCCCAAGGTGCACAGATCCCTTACAGCTGGTGCCCGGGATGCCCTGTGGCCTCGGAGCTGGTGCCCAAGGTGCTCCATGGCCTCTCAGATGGTCCTTGGGGTGCGGAATGGCCCAGACACTCTGCATCCTAGTATCTCTAGGCTGTGGAGTGCTGCCTGCAAGTGATGCATTCAGGTGCTGCACAAAAATGAGGGGTAAAGTTCAAGAAGGGAAAATGAATTGTTCCTGTAGGGCATGAGAACACCAGCCTTTGTGAAGAGGCTTCAGAAGATCAAGGAGAAGCTCATTGGTTCAGTGGCCTGATTGGTTGGAATAGAAATGTTCTGAAATAATCCAACCTAATAGAGAAAACCTGTGTGATTGTGGTGCCCAAGGAGGTCCTGGGCTGAGCAGGTGGCAAATGGGAAGGGATTTGCAACACCTGTCTGTGCAAAATTAGTGTGCCTTTTGATGGCATGTGCAAAAGCTGCTGTGTGGAGCAGGAAACTGATCATTCCATGGTTTTAATGGAACTTGAGGTGTTGTTTGTTTGTGGGTAGATTGCTCCCAATTTGGAATTTGGAGAGCAAAGTAGAATTACCAGATTGTCTTCCTGCAGGAGGAACAGAAGCTGCAGATACAGAGCACAGAACTTCATTATGGTGATATGCGTGTGCACATACAGTCTTCACAACTGGAAATACATGAGTATTTTCCCAAGTAACAAATGAAGGGATGAAAGGAAATGGCCTCAGCTTGCACCAGGGGAAGTTTAGGCTGGATATCAGGAAACGTNCCACTCGGGAGGTGCTTCCCACCCTCTGACGCACCACGCTGCACCCCGAGCCGGGGCTCCGCTTATTCCTTGTCCCCGGAGGGAGAATCTGGGAGACCTCCCCCCTCCATCACCCCGATCCTTAGGGACCCACATCCCTTTTGGGACTGGGCGCTCCCCCTCCCGTCGCCATAGCAACCGGGAGGGGTGGGGGGGCGGAGGGAGGAAGGAGGAGGGAGGTTTCATGCACGCGCCCGGCCGCGCCCCTTCTCGCGCGCGCGCTTTAAAAGGCTCGCGCCACGCCCTCCTCACCCCCCCGCCCGTTTCCTCACACCCCTACCCCACCCGCCGTTCCCATTGGCTGCTCCTTCCCCGACCGCCGCGCCCTTCTCCCTCTCTCTGATTGGCTGCTTGCCCACCTCCGCTCCTCCGATTGGCTGGTGTCCCACGCCGAGCCGCGCTACTATTGGCCACGGTCAGCCCGTCCCGCCCCCTCCGCTTTGCCGCGTTCCGATTGGTCGCTACGGGGCGGGGCGGGGGAGGGAAGGAGGGAAAAGCGAAGCGGCGTTACTGGCCACGCCCCCCTGCGCGCGAGCGGGCGCGCGCGCGCGCCGAGGCGGAGGCCGGCGCTGGCGGCGCGGGGTCTCGGGGCCGCCTCCCACCCTCCCTCCCCCCACCCCATTCATCGCGCGATGGCGGCGGCAGCAGCAGCGCTGGGCTCGGGCCCGGCCGCGGGGACACCGACGGCGGCCGGAGGAGGCGGGCCGGCAGCAGCGACAACAACGACGACAGCGGCAGCGGCGATGGCGGTGGGCGGCCCCGGTCCGGTGCCGGTGCCCATGAACCTCTTCGCGACGTGGGAGATCGACCGCTCGGCGCCGAGCTGCGTGCCCAGGTGAGCGGGGGAGACGCAGCCCCCGTCCTGTCCGGACATGCCGCGATCGCGACCCCGATGTGCCCAGTGGCCTCGCAGCTGGTCCCGGAGGTCCCCAGTGACTTTGGAACTGGTACCCGAGGTGCCCCGTGGCCTCAGAGCCGGTCCCTGAGGTGCATAACTCGCTTACAGCTGGTCCCTGGGGTGCCTCATGGCTTCGGCGCTGATGCCCGAGGTGCTCGGTGGCCTCACAGCTAGTCCCCGAGGTCCCCAATGGCTTTGGAGCCAGTGCCCGAGGTACCCCATGGTCTCGGGGCCGGTCCCTGCGGTGTACAAATCTCTTACAGCTGGTACCTGGCGCGCCCCATGGCTTTAGCACTGATGCCTGAGGTGCCCAGTGACCTCGGAGTGGGTCCCCAAGGTGCCCAGTGGCCTCACAGCCAGTCCCTGAAGTGCACAAATCCCTTACAGTTGGTCCCCGAGGTGCTTGGTGGCCTCAGAGCAGGTACGCAAAGTGTGCAGATCCCTCACAGCTGGTCCCTGAGGTGCCCAGTGGCCTCGGAACCACTCCCCGAGGTGCCCCGTAGCCTTAGAGTGTGTAGCTGAAGTGCACAAATCTGTCACAGCCAGTCCCTGAGGTGCCTGATGTCATCACAGCTGGTCCCTGACGTCTTCAGTGGCTTTGGAGCTGTTACCTGAGGTGGCCAGTGACCTCAGAGCCAGTCCCCAAGGTGCACAGATCCCTTACAGCTGGTGCCCGGGATGCCCTGTGGCCTCGGAGCTGGTGCCCAAGGTGCTCCATGGCCTCTCAGATGGTCCTTGGGGTGCGGAATGGCCCAGACACTCTGCATCCTAGTATCTCTAGGCTGTGGAGTGCTGCCTGCAAGTGATGCATTCAGGTGCTGCACAAAAATGAGGGGTAAAGTTCAAGAAGGGAAAATGAATTGTTCCTGTAGGGCATGAGAACACCAGCCTTTGTGAAGAGGCTTCAGAAGATCAAGGAGAAGCTCATTGGTTCAGTGGCCTGATTGGTTGGAATAGAAATGTTCTGAAATAATCCAACCTAATAGAGAAAACCTGTGTGATTGTGGTGCCCAAGGAGGTCCTGGGCTGAGCAGGTGGCAAATGGGAAGGGATTTGCAACACCTGTCTGTGCAAAATTAGTGTGCCTTTTGATGGCATGTGCAAAAGCTGCTGTGTGGAGCAGGAAACTGATCATTCCATGGTTTTAATGGAACTTGAGGTGTTGTTTGTTTGTGGGTAGATTGCTCCCAATTTGGAATTTGGAGAGCAAAGTAGAATTACCAGATTGTCTTCCTGCAGGAGGAACAGAAGCTGCAGATACAGAGCACAGAACTTCATTATGGTGATATGCGTGTGCACATACAGTCTTCACAACTGGAAATACATGAGTATTTTCCCAAGTAACAAATGAAGGGATGAAAGGAAATGGCCTCAGCTTGCACCAGGGGAAGTTTAGGCTGGATATCAGGAAACGTTTCTTTACTGAAAGAGTGATGAAGCACTGGAACAGTAAAGAAATTTTTCATAATATCCAATCTAAACCTCCCCTGGTGCCAGTTGAGGCCATTTTCTCTCTTGCCATCATGGGAGAGGTTTAGACTGGAAATTAGGAAGAATTTCTGTACTGAAAGAGTGGTGAAGCATTGGAACAGGCTGCCAAGGGAAGGACTGGAGTCTCCATTTTTAACCCCTGGAGGGGTTAAAAAGATATGTAGCCGTGGCACTTCAGGACATGGTTTAGTAGGCATGGTGGTGTTGGGCTAATGGCTGGACTGTGTCATCTTAGAGGTCTTTTCTAACCTTAACAATTCTGTGCTCCTAAGAGACAGAAGGAACTGCTTTGGGCAAACCAAGCAGAAGGACCAGGAACACTGAGGCTGAGTTTAGAAGTGGGTTATATGAACGGCAGGATGCCAGTGGTGAGCGTAAATGGTGGGTCATCAGTTTGGCAGTTGTTTGAAGAATCGCTCTTTGGCTCAGTGAATCCTGTGCCTTCGCACAAGGACGGTTTCCATTAGTGTCGAGTAGACGCCTGCTGTAATGTGTGAACTTCTTTGTGTGCTGATAGCTGGGTGGAGGGCAGCTGTCTCGTGCGCCAGCTTGGAGGAGATTGCTGTAGAATTAGTCTGAAATGTCATCTCTGGAATGTCTTCACATGCAATGCTTGTTCGGGCGGGGAGAAGCTGATGGAAGCTGATTCTTCCTTCAAAGGCTGTGATTCTTAACATGGTGTGCCTGTGGAGTCAGTGGGTGTCTGGAGAAGTCCTGTGGGATCATTGTGAGACTGGTGTGTCTGTGCTTCCTTGCCTTCAGCAATTCTGAGCTTTCCTGAGTAGAGCGGGTGGGCACCTATCAGGCAGGGATTTGTCTTCACTGAACCTAAAGGGAGATCAGGCCCTATATCCCCGGTAATGTTCAAAGTCAGACTGGATGGGGCTCTGAGCCACCTGATCTAGTTGAAGATGTTCCTGCTCACTGTAGAAAGGGTTGGATTAGGTGACCTTCATGGTCCTTTTTAACCCAAAGCATTCTATGATCTGAGCTGGGTTAATGCCGTATCTGTGCCAACTTATTGCTTGTCCATGTTCTTCCTCTACTGATCTGCTTGTGTAATGTTTGAACCTTGGCATCATGTTCTTTCAGATAGAAGCTCAGCTGTGCTGTCCTAGTGCCCAGCACAGGTGGTCTCTGCTCTTACTGTGCCTTGGGGGTAGTAGCAGTGGCAAAATAATAGCCATTCAAGGGCAATAATCCTTCTCCCTTAGGTGTGTCTGTGTCTTAGACTTGTGTGTTTTCAGCTCTTCCAGTCTTGTGCACATCTAGAAAAATGAAAGCTTTGCACTGATTTTAATGCTGTGGAGAGTGCTTTCTTTCTCTAGGCTCTATATTGTAAGTCTTTGCTGTCCCTGTGCTCCTCTTGAGGCGTTTCATTTTCTGAAAATGCAGCTTTGGCTGCTGCAGGAGTGGGACTGGGCTTGATCAGCTTCTGTGGGGTTGCCCTGTGTTTGGTCTGTCTTTGCAGGACCACATTGAGAGTGATCTTGGAACTCTTAATGCCCTTCCCGTAAGGGAGTGTAGCCTGACCTGTCTGCCTTGGGCTCAGGTGGCTCTTAAAGGAGGCAGAGCTGAATGTTCTGAGTAGTGGGCTACTGTGCAGAGTGGCAGAAGGAAGTAAACACCTGAAAACCAGGCAAGGTGCTCTTTGCATCTTCAGTTTAGCAACCAGATGGGATAGGGATTATTGGCTTTCCATTGCGATGCCTGAGGAGGAAAGCAATCCTGCTTGATTCATGCTGCAGGGTGTGAGTCAATCGGTCAGCCTTAATGTCCGCTCTTGAATTATCTCAGTAAAGCCTTTATAGTGGCCCAGGGGGGAGAAAGCATCTTTGTTGTGATACCATGCAAGTAAGAACTCGCAAGGGTTGTAGCAGGTTTTCACGGGATGGAGACTGCAAGAAATGAAGTAGAGCTTTGTCAAAGTAAAATGTCTGCCTGCATCAAGGTAATGTCTTACTATTTCCATCATTTTGTATGCTGATCAGACAGTGCATTTGAAGAAAATGTGTGAAATGACTTTGTGCAAACGTGCCTGGGGCCTTGTTCTTTCCCAGTAGTGGTTTTTTATCAACCTTTGTTAATAGGACTGCTCTTCCTTTTTTTCCCTTTAGTGTCTGAGAGCCCGTAAATACAGGTTCTTAATTAGGAAACAAGATAAGATTGTGTGATTGTGTTCACTCTGACTCTTCTCCTGTGACACAGCTGTAGTGTTCGGTGTTATGTGGATGTTGTTTCAGTGATAAGTCATCACATTTCTAGTTAGTGGCGAGAGATAGGAGTTGTATTTTGGCTGATGCATCAGTGTTGCTGAGGTCAGATTGCACAGGCAGATTCCACCTGTACAAATGATGCTCTGAATGGCACTGCAAGGTTTGAATACAATGTGTTTCATCCAAAGCACCTCATATCTCGGTACAGTGTGTGAGCTCAAAAGCATTCCAAGCCTTGCTGCCACCCACACAGTGTGCAAGAACACAGTGTCTCCTATGTGTGATAGTTAGAAAAGGGAGATGCATGAGGTTTGGACTCACTTGGTGAGACTCTGTATGCACACCTTTAGGGCATTATCTTCCAGAAGATGCTCTCAATTCCCTATTATTAAACCTTCTAAATGTGTGTTTTAGAAAGTTGTAGCCTAATGAATGCCTTCTTGGAAGGAGAGCAGATGTGGCAAGTACAACTGGAAGTGTCCCTAGCTACAGAGATCCTTTGAAGTGCCACAAAGTGAATGCTCTTGTCTCTGCCACCCTGCCCCTGTTTGGGCAGACAGTATCCATTACCTGACACCTCATGAAGAGAAGGGTAAGATTCCATTTGTGCAGCTGGTTGCATGCTTCCCTTTGCCTGAGGTCCAGAAAGCCTTGCAGAGAGCAGTACAGGTCATACAGCGTTGAAGAATGCGCTCTCCTCTGGCACAGCTGCCTTCAGCTGGGCTGGCAACATCCTGTGGCCCTTGGAAACTGTAGACTCCAATGTCTGTTTTGTCTTGGCAAGGAGTACTGCCTGTCTTTTCTGCAACCCCTAAAAGCTTCCTTTTCTGAAGCTGCTTTAGTGAAGAGCCTCTGGACTGGGTGTTCCTTTAAGAAACACTTATTCTAGCTGGAATAACATGTATTTATCTGCCTGAGATGTTCTTGAGTGGTTTCCCGGGCAAACCAGGCATTTTCACGGTAAACTTCCACCCTCAGCAAAATCCGCTCTGTTTGGGTAAGTTGTGGAGCTGCACCTCTGGGAATGTTAAATGATTCCAGATTGTTCCCTCAAAAGATGAAATGATGCCGTGACAAACGAAGCAGCTGCAGAGAGGGAGCGCTTGGGAGAGGCCACAGCTTCTTTTAAGGCTTTTATAATTGATGATATTTGCCATGTTTGAATTATGGCTTCCTTCGAGTCCTACATAGAAAGCAAAACATTCTAAACGGCAGTCAGGTTGCTTATTATTCTTAATATTATGGGCTTGGCTACGAGCCTGCAGCATGATGTGTCTGATGTGCTGTCCAGTCTCTGTCACTTTCCATGTCATTCTTGTCTGTCGCAGCGGAGGACACTTGGGGTTTCTCCTCTGGCAATGTTGCGTTTCCCTTCTGAGCATACGGTAATTGAGTTGGTGTCTGCTATTCCTTCTCTCTGCTCGTTAGCAGAGCTCAGGATGAGTGTCCCCTGCCAGTGTGATTGATGGCAGGGTGTGCCCCTTTCAGAATATTAATAGCCACTTTCCTGAAGGCTTAATTTGATGTGAAGTACCTGCCCCGCTGCTTTCTAGCCTTGCTCTCCAGCGTTTCCTTCATTAGCTGGGCTGTGCCAGCTTGGCTGTCTGATGGCTTATCAAAAATGCTGCGCTGTTCCTGTTGTGCTCGTATGCTGCAAGTGCTCATTCCGCTTCCTCCAGTGTATCCAGTTACTTCTGATTGATTACTGACACCGTGTAGTATGCATATAGTGCAGTCTCCTTTGGGCTGGAGGTCCCTGACCCTTAATCTGCTGAAAGAATAACTTGCCGAGTAGCAGTATCTTATGGGGTTTCTGTAGCAGATCCTTCCTTTGACAAAATCTCTGCTAATGCCTTTGAATAACTGCAACGTGAAATGGTTCTCAGTGGAATGAGTGTCTCCAGTCAACTCCAGAAGAAGTTATTTCCAAAAAAGAGCCTGAGGTGAGGAACATACTGCATTTTATAGCGCACCAGATGAGCATCTGGGCAAGGCTTTCTTCTGAATAACTTGTATTATTATCTGGTCCAAGCTTTCAGCATCCTAGCTGATGTGGAAGCTGTGCTGTTTTGGTTATGTTTATTATTTTTTTACTACATCAAAGCTGATGGGATACTGTTTTGGGAAACAAGAAGTGAGAGTGTCTTACTCCTCTGTGTGGGATGTGGCAGCAGGAACCTGTCATGGCTCTGGGGAAGCAGACAGCTTACACAATATCTCCTGTAGTTTGAAGTTCTTAGATAAATGAAGCTTTGTTTGGATGCTTTGGTACACTCGCTGCAGTGGACCCAATGGAGAGATGCTGCATTTCGGGTACCTTAGCACATCAAAGCTGTGGTTATGGAGACCCCTCCTGCTCTGCAGTGATTCAGCCTCATTGCGTGCAGCCCACAATTATATTGGCTTTTCCTGCAGGTCTGTTGCAATGCCACGTCCTTTGTCATTTACTGCTCATGGCCATCTCTCGTGCTCTTACTATTTCTTCTGTCTCATGTGGTCTAATCCAGGGAGGGATTCTGCTTAGTAAAGAACAATTCCCGTTGTATTATAGTTGCTATTCCATGTTTTTCAGGGTTCTCTTTATTTTCCTGCTGCTATTGATTTTTACACTTCCACTGTAAATCCTTCTTATCGTGCTTTTATTCTTCGATGTTTTAAGTAGTATGAGATCCAAAGCCAGTGCAAGTTGGACTGTCTCCTGGACAAAAAACGTTCAGGTTCCGTGCCTAGCTCTGTGTTTTAACTGGTCTTCTGTGCACATGATAACTAAATACTTATCAGTGTAGGCAATTTGGAATGATGGCAGAACTAATGGTTCCATTTACCTAAACAGAAAACCACTAACAAATAGCTGTTAGGCTGTTAAGATAGTGCAGGGTTAGAATAAGAATAACTCGCTTGTAAAGGGTTCTGCTGCTCTTTTCCTGCTCTTTCATTCCTTTTCTCTAACAGTGGAGAAGATCCTTGCACAGGTTGCCCAGGGAAGTTGTAGCTGCTCCATCTCTGGAGATCGTCAAGACCAGGTTGGATGAGTTTTGAGCAACCTGATCAAGTGGAAGGTGTCCCTGCCCGTGGCCGGGAGGTTGGAGCTAGATGAGCTGTAATGTTCCTTTCAACCCAAACCATTCTATGATTCTATGATCCTGTTCATCCAATGCCTCTATTGATTCTTCTGCTCTCTGATTTTCAATAACAGTTCAAGTAGTTTATCTGAATCCATATTATTTAGACTTTTTTTTTTAAGATTTACATGATTTCTATATATTTTTAAAAGAGCTACCTTGTTTGTTCTGAATTTTCCCCTGTGTTCCTTCAGCTGTCTTCAAATAGTCAATTTATTTTCTACCTTGCCACTTTTTTTTCAAACCATTCAAAAGTACACCCCTGCCACCCCCCCCTCCGTTAATTTTGGCACTGTTCTCACATTCTTTCCTTGTCGTGCACACCTGTAGTTGATTAATCTTTAGCTCTAAATCTTAATTGTTCTCCTTTCTCCGAAAAGACTGTTCCTTGTGAAGCTGCAATGGCCACAGCTTGTTCTTGTATGGCATGTGTTTTTCTGCTGGACTATGTTCTTGATGTGCTTGGGTTGCTTTTTAATGGCTTTTAGGTTTTTTTCATGGTTAATGAATATCAGCCTTTTTCTTTTTTTAGACTTTCTGAGTTTTCTTATATGTGCCACCCTGAAATACAGCTGCATAAGTTCATGTTTCTTTCAGTCCTCTCATACCTTATGCCTGAGAGTGCTTGTACCAAGTATTCCTTCCTTCTTTGTGTGCTGCTTTGTTAGAAGCAGACTCAGAATGTCCATTTGGATTTCACAGTATACATGAATAATTTACTCATTTTTTTCCTTGCTGTCTGTTAAATTCCCTTGGCTTTTAGAACATTTTCTTTGCCTGTTATATTCCTTAATCTCCAGTCAGACGAAAGGATAACATTCCCACCATTCCCACTACTCTACATTTACACCTTGTTCATTTTACCTGTGTATGGATTAAATGTTCATACATATTTGGGGATAACTTTATTTGTGGCAGTATTGATTTGTGGAAGCCTGGACAAGTCACCCTGATTTCAGGGACCTGTTCCACCCACGAGAATCTGGGCAGAGAACTGCATTGTATGGGCTTTGGTTATTAACAACTTATGTTGCGAGGGGGTGAAAAGCCTACGCACAAATTTACCAGTTCTGTTGAGAATCGTGGAACAGTTTGTGTTGGAAGGGACCTTAAAATCCATCCAGTTCATCCCCCCGCCATGGGCAGGGACACCTCGCACTGGATCATTTTGCTCCAACCGCTATCCAACTCAGCCTTGAACACCTCCAGGGAGGGAGCATCCACAACTTCTCTAGGCAACCTGTGCCAGCGCCTCACCACCCTCACGGGAGAGAGTTCCTTCCTAAGATCTCATCTAAATCTCCCCTTTTTAATCTTAAAATCATTCCCCCTAGCATTGTTCTTTTGAGAGAAGAATCTTGTGCAACTCTTAACTACCTTTTTTTTTTTTTTTTTTTTTTTTATTTTTTTTTTTAAATGTAAGCTTTTTCTTCTTTTCTTTCTTGTGAAGCAGCCTCAAAACCAGATGCCCACACTGGTTTGACCCCATCTCTTCCATGGGCCTCTATTGCTGGTGTTGGATTCCTTCAGTCCCTTCCCTGCACACTTTTTACCCAGATGTATCAGATTGTGGTACGCTGCTCCTGAACTTGCAGGTAGCCAGGTCTAAGGCACTAGCCAGCTCAAGACAACAGCAAAGGAAGCAGATGGGACATTCGGTGGGTGTGCTGTTTCAGAAGTAGGAGGCTATAATGAAACTTTAATTCTGCATTCATCATTAGTAGGCAAGATGTTAGACTGTGCCTTAAAGAAGCTGCTGTGTTTCATGTGTTCCCTTGTTCTCAGAAGGTGTGGAAATCAGACTGGATGATGGAGGATGCCCTGTGTTTTGAGTGGCTGTAGCAGAGTTTGCCAGACAGGTGTCTCTTGGCCCATGATAAATGCTTACAGCAGAGACCTGGAGGAAGTTGATGTGGGTCAGGGTTGGTTCATCTCTGTGTCTTAGGCACTTGTTCTTTTCCTCTTGTGGATGAGGCTCCAAGTGGTGTTTTTGTAATCTCTTGCTGCTTTGTGGTGGTGAATTCATTAACACATTATATTTTAGCCTGGAGACACAGCAAGTGAACTGTTCAGCAACAGGTTTTGTGGCAGACTGCTGGTGCTGCGGCTCCTGGAGGTGTGGTGCATTTACACCTTGCCATGCCATTGACTGCTGCTCTCAGCTATGCTGGATGTGCAGCATCATTCCTTAAAGCAGTCTTGGATCTGGGCGCAAGCTGGGGCAGTGGTTCCTCTTTGTATGTCATCAGAAAGACTAAATATCTGTTACATTTGTGAAAGAAAAGCTCTGAGACATTAATCATGCTAACGTTAATGCCTAATTTCAGCTGTGCTAAAATGAGAGAAGAGCAACCTGCTGCTGCAGACCTGTCTTTTTTATTGCCTACCCTGAGGTTGCCTTCAGGCAGACCCCAGGTGACCAACTGGACGTTCAAACACAGCGATTGTAAGTCAAGCAAAGTTAAAGGTGTGATGTTTCCCAAGTGATGTTCCCTTTTTGTTGCTCATAAAAGCAGCTTTGAAAGTTTGCTGCAGCACGTAGCCTTCCCCCAGACCTGTGGGTTGTTTAGTAAGCTTTTTCTAGCGTTTCCAGGGAGCCTGTTATGCAGCGGCGATGAATTCGGTCACATGCTTTTTGTTAAACAAGTCACTTATTTGAAAATAGAGCAGAAACATGACCTTGCGGTTTGGACGCTGAAGTGAGGCTCAGATTCAGATCCAGGATCTGAAGTTGCTTGCTCCTCTTCTAGTTCAAATAACCCTTTCCCTGCCTGAAGCTGTAACTATGACTCGTGTTCCCATTCTCCCCACTCTGTTCCCAGCTGCTTGTTTCCATGCTGCAGCGTTGCTGTTGCCTTGCTTGTGCTGGGGTGATGATGGAGCTGTAATGCAGAAGTGATCTTCAGGTGTGGCAGGGTTGTTCCTAAAGCCAGTGTCCTGCAATGTGGTGCCAGTACTCATCAAGGGAGTGATTTGTCCTTCTGGGGAAAACCATGGTTGTACAAGACTTCCCATGCATTCTGGTGTATTCCCTGAGCTACAAAATAAAGCTGAAGCCAGAGGAAATATCTGGGAATTCTTCTCTGGCTTCCACAGGCTGGAGAACTGTGCTAGAAAGCCTGAGGGTGCTCAGAAAGGGGCAACTGGAGAGAAACCATTTGAGAGCCAGGTTTCTCAGGGCTCTTTGTGATGAGAGAAGACGTTTCTCCTGGTAGGGGCAATTAATATCTGCATAGCTTGCAGCGGAGCATGAGAGAGGCTAATGGCTCTGTGACAGCATTGCATGCTGGGACAGGGTGTCTGGGCAGATCCTGATACTTCCTCAGGAGATGCTTCTTGACAATGTGCTTATTATCTGGAAATCAGTCTGTGTGACAGGAGGCGCCAGGAGGCTGTGGCAGAGCCTCATGTCCTGTGGTAGATGCAGCATGATGTGCTATAATGACATGCTGTTTATTCAGTGGGGGTTTCAGTCAGTGCTGCGGGGAGGCATGGGTGAGGGGGAAGCAAAGGTGAGGTGATTCATCCAATGATTGAGAAGTGGCAGAGAGGGATTAAATCTCCCCCCTCTGCCTGGAACCAGATCTTAACGCTAAATTGCTGCCTTCTGTAAAAGCAGTGAAGTCACACTGTAGCAGGGCTTGGGGAGTGTGGTTATATCACTGCAACTCTCCTGCATGTGTGGTGGGTGTCCCAGTTTTGGCTGGAATAGAGTTAATTTTCTTCCTGGTAGCTGGTACAGTGCTGTGTTTTGCATTTAGTATGAGAATAATGTTGATAATGCACTGTTGTTTTAGTCGTTGTTAAGTTGTGCTTGCGCTGGTCAAGGACATTTCAGCTTCTCATGCCCTGCCAGCAAGAAGCTGGGAGGGCTCAGAGCCAGAAGAGCTGATCCAGAAGGGATATTCAATATGGTGCGATGTCATGCTTAGCACATAAACTGGGAGAAAGTTGACCAGGGGAAGCTGTGGCTTCAGAAGTAGATGGGCATCGGTTAGTGGGTGGTGAGCAACCAAGATCATCCATCTGTGTTGAGGCCATCCTCTGTTTCAGTACAAGCTGAGGTATAATGTGGCTGAGAGCAGCCCTGCTGAGAAGGACTTGGGGATCCTGATGGATGGGAAGCTGGGCATGAGCCAACAATGTATACTTGCAGCCCGGAAGGCCAAATGTATGCTGGACTGCATCAAAATTAGAGTGGCCAGCAGGTCAAGAGATGGATTGTGCTCTTCTACTCCACTCTCTTGAGACCTCACCTGGAGCCCTGTGTCCAGCTCTGGAGTTCTCAGCACAGGGATCTGTTAGAGCAAGTCCAGAAGAGGCCATGAAGATGACCAGAGGGCTGGAGCACCTCCCATCCCAGGACAGTCTGAGAGCTGGGGTTGTTCAGCCTGGAGAAGACTCTGGGGAGACCTTAGAGCAGCCTTCCAGTACTGAAAGGGGCTACAGGAAAGCTGGGGAGGGGCTCTTGATCAGGGAGTGCAGGAATAGGACAAGGGAGAATGGTTTTAAGCTAAAAGAGGGGGCATTTAGCTGTTTGGAAGAACTGTTTTGCTGTGAGGGTGGTGAGGCACTGGCCTATGGTGCCTACAGAAGTCATGGCTGCCCCCTCCCTGGAAGCATTCAAAGTCAGATTGGACTGAGCTCTGAGCAACTTGATATGGTTGAAGATCATAGAATCACCAGGTTAGAAAAGACCTCTTGGATCTTCCAGTCCAACAACAGACGTTTTTGCTCTTACAGGTGAGTTGGACTGGGTGACCTGTAAAGGTCCCTTCCAACCCAAAGCATTTTATAATTGTATGATGATGATCATTATTATTATTCTCTTCCTTTTCTGTCCTATTTCCAGGTTAAACCACAACAGCTGGGTAGCAGTTACTTGATGTGTTTTGTCCTCAGTTAATTTTCCTTTTCTCCTACCCAAAATGTTTGGGTCTTGTGAACAGCATAGCAAATGAGTCCTTGCCTCACACAGGAAACTACACAATGCCAAGGTGGTTGTACCAGCTGCAATCTGTCTCTCTCAACTTTTATTTGCCTAGTTTTATCCTGGCTTCTGAAGGTCAGCTACCTCAAAGTGCCAAGTTTGATAGGAATCAGTGGTCAGAGGTAGGTTGCAAGACTTGTTAGATAGCCTGTGATGGAGAACTTGGTTCTCTCCCACCCCTGTGTTTTTAGGGTGATGTGCCCAGGTTGCATTGTGAAGGTAACTCAACCATCCTCAAGGCTTGCTGTCTTTTTCCAGTGGGATGGTATTGGGAGTCAGGAGGGGAAAAATGGGGAGAAGAGAGCCTGGAGAGAACTGATGAAAGTGTGGGAAAGGTGATGAAAGAGAACAATGCATTTTCAGATTCAGCTGTTTCATGACTAGCAGCAGTGGTTTAAGCAAAATTTGAGTGGTGATCTTTCCAGTGATGCATCTGTGTGGGTAGTTAATTGAAAGGATGCAGAGTGATGGGAGAATGGCTCCGAGGAACCTGTTTCATTCATTGTTTGTATGGTTAGGTATGCTTGCTCCCCACACACGAAGGTAAATGTACCTTTAAACCAGTGAGGTGAGAAATGTCAGCTGTGAGTAGGAGTCAAAATTAGCAGCCCTATACACCCCTCTTAAGCAGCTGGAGGAGGAAAGATTAAACAGCCACCTCCTGGCCCTGTAAATTCTGCCTACTCAGAGCCTGGCCAAGAGGAGGGAAAGGAAATCTCTTAACCTTATTATTGTTTGTGACTACAACAAACAATCCAGTTACTGCCATCCTTTAATCTTGACACTGCTGCACCCCGTTTAGGACAGGGAAGACTTGGTTTCATCACCCTGCAGGCAGGGATGTAGTGTCTGTGAAGGAAATTGCTGAACCAGTCTGTACCCTTTCCTGAAGAAACTGTGATTAGGCTTCGCACTGACCACTTGGAGTTTGTCCAAGCAGCATGACGCAGTTGACCCCAAAATTTGAGTCCTACCTGTCTGGATAAGGAACACTGGCTGCCACTGGGTTCTCCAACTTCACTTTTTAAATGACGTGTCACTTCCTTCACAGATCTGAGTGTCTTGGGGGAAATTTGGAGCTTTGAACAGATCCTGATAATTCCTTCATCTTGGGAAGAGGAATCTTGAAAAGCATGTTCCAAAGACCACTTCTAGCACTGTGGCCATGGTTATTTCTCCTCTGGCAAAGCTGTGAAGTATGAAAGAAACTCATCTACGGACTGTGGCAGCTGTATCCCCCAGAAGATCTTATATTCTCTTCTGAAAAGTGATGAGGCCCTTGTGTTTTGTCCAGGTCTGATAGCAGCAGCAGACGCTCCTGTTGACAAGAGTATGAATAGGCTTTGGGTCCCAAGTGACCAAAAACTAATAACTCTGCTTAATTACAACCTATTTTTTTCCTAATACTGTGAGGGTAAATGACTTTTCAAGGAGAGCGGGCTGTGAGATGCACAAGGTGTCAGAACTTTCTTTGAGAAGAAGGCAAAACTAAGTTGATCAAGGTTTAAAATCCAAGGTAGCTTTGTGTGCGAGAAGCTCCGTGGTCTCTGCTTTCATGGTAGATGTGATTTCAAACCAAAGAGACTTTCTGTTGAGGTTGGAGTGTTCGGTGTAGATCTCTTTCAGGATGGTTACAACCTCAGCTGTCCAGATGTAGGCAGTTCTACAGAGCATCTTCCATGTGATACCTGACAACACAGCACCCTGTAAGAGGTTATGAAAAGGAAGGGTAGAGTTATATGTTTTTGTGGCAGCAGTAGCTATATTTGATGGCATAAGTGATATTTCAGAATTCAATTCCTGTTTTCCAGAACAAATCTTTGTTGCTTACAGCCCATTAGAAGGATCCCCTGAGCTGTCTGCAATGCGATTGAATTTGTATCTCATACAGTTTCTCTGTCTTAGCGGTAGGGTGGAGAGTGAGATGAGAGACGTTCTCAGAAGCAGCAGCAGCAGGTAGCAACAAATGCTGGAAAAAAAAAAAATTCTTCTTTTAAAAGAAAGGAAGAAAACAAGAAAGAAAGTTTGGTGACAATGTGAAGATTTCTAGAAGTAACACTAAAACAGGAACAAGTTGCCCAGAGAAGTGGTGGCTGCCCCATCCCTGGAGGTGTTGAAGGCCAAGTTGGCTGTGGCTTTGAGCAACCTGATGGAGTGGGAGGTGTCCCTGCATATGGCAGGGGGGTTGGAACTGGATGATCTTTAAAGTCTCTTCTAGCTCAAACCATTCTGTGATTCTATGATTCTACCTTTTGAGTGTTCTGTTTCTTCTCTAACTATAGGAAATGAAGCCTTTTGAAGGGGAAATAACATGCCGTTTTCTGAGATTGAGAGAGGTAATCCTGGACTACCTGAAAGGAGAATTTTAAACAACTTCTTCCCTTATTTTGCAATCACAAATCTTTCTTCCTGTAAAATATGTTTTGTATGTTTTGTGGAGCATCTCTTGCTCTTTGAGCAGGTAACTGAAACACCTGAAAGACAAGCGATGACCTCAGTGACATATTACCACCCTTGTCAAGGATGCTTTGGAGATGCATGCACTGCCAAAAAAAACCCCAAAAAAACCCCCTTGAATCCAAACTGTGGTGATGTGACTGTTAGTCCTTCCTGCTTCTCCCTGTCCCTGTGGACTCTGTTTGGAGTGCTTGCTCTGTGTGCTGGATTCCATACTTGTAGGATGTTCATGGGAATGCAAAGGGCGGTTGTTGTTCCTGCATGGTAGCTGGTGGTGATGTGGAGTGTTTGAGATGCTGTGCTGCCTTTGAAGCACACATCTGGGCAGGATGCTTGGATCCATCTGTTCTGCATCACCCTCTGTCTCCCGGGATGGTGGTGCCCAGCCTTTTAGAAAAGCAACTAATCCATTTCAGGCAAAATCACCAGCTGGTACTGGCCATGTCTGTACTGGAGATCTAGGGAGAGGTGGCAAAAAAGGAGGAGAGTTTGTGTTGTTCTGACCTGTTCAACCCAAAGCTGTTTTGCAGATGTATCCCTGAAGCGCAGTAGGAGCACAAGTGGTGTTGTTTGCTTGGGATCTCTCTGGCTCCTCCAGTTCCCAAGCTTTTCTCAGTTTCTTGCAAAAAGCAGACTGTACAAAGCACAGGTGAGGTTGGAGTAGAGCCAGCCATGCTTGGATGCTTGTTGAAAGGAGTCTGATGCCTTGAGACCTTGTTCTCCTGCACAGCCAACTGGCAGTGTTTGGGAGGAAGGAGAAGCATCTCCTGAACAAATTGTTGCTGAGTCAGTCTGCTCATGCTAGACAGCGTGGGGTGGCAACTGGTGGTGGCCTGGCAGTAAGAGGACCAGGCCAGTGAAACAGAGCAGCAGAGGTATTTCCAGGTTTGGGAATTCGTGAGAAGTGGCATATGATTCAAAAGAACTTTTTGTTGTTGCCCTGTGCTGCAGATAAAGCTGCCAGTGTGCAGCCATTGCCAGTCCCATATCTCCTGACTTTGGTTTTGATGTGCTGTATTCAGATTTGCAGCCCTGAATACAAAGATTGATTGTTTGTGCTGAGTTTCATTACCATTAAGTTGCCCTGATGGAAGATGAACTCAGAGCAAATTCACCTAAGGTGAATGCTTCTTTTCCTCTGACCTAAACTTGTGCTTCGGGGGTGAACCTTTAACTGTTCTTTTATAGTTTGTATGCAGGTCCACAAGAAGAACCCTCAAATATGATTTTTGCTTTTTTCTTCTCTAGTGAAAGGCCTCGAGACATTAGGAACTAGGAAAAAGCCTTGCTCTACCATGTTGGACACATCCGAGAACAAAAGTGGAAGGTGTTGAATAATGTAAGGAATTTTCCATCAGGATAAGCTGTGTTTCTTGGTGGCTGCACCTTATAGGTAGAATGGACGAGACGCTCTGAAAGCACGTGCTTTAGGACCAGATCTGTCTCCAAGTGGTAAATGACCAAGATACATCCAGCTACAAAACCAGCTGTAAAGTCTTGCAGACAGCTCCTGAGGCCCTGGCTCCGGAGGGTAACAGAACTCTTAAGTGTTAGGTTATTCTTCAGGCACCTACTTTACTGCAGATTTGAAAAAGCTGAGCCGCGAGGTGTGTGGTTGAGTTTTCCCCTCTGTCCTTTGGGATGCATTTCAAGCTGTTTCTCAATGGCTGTTGGCAGACTTCCAGTCCCTCGCTGCCTTGCTAAATCACCTGTAGTGTGAGTAGTTTAGCAACACATGAGAATTACAGCAAGCATAAGGTGGTATGACTGCAGTGTGTGAAGTACACTGCTGGGCCCTGGGAGTGCAGGTGGAAAAGCCTGCCTGAAAGTAGGAATTTTGAGTGCAAATCCAGCACTAACTCCCAGCAGCTGACGTCCCTAGCAGAGGATGAGCTGGTAGGAATTAGTTTTCTCTCCAAACCAAAGGAGAATGGAGTGTTGTGGCAAGGAGGCTGAGAAGCTGACCCTTTGTAGAATTGTAGAATAGCCTGGCCTTGAACACCTCCAGGGTTAAGGCATCCATGGCTTCTCTGGGCAACTTATGCCAGTGCCTCACCACCCTCACAGGAAAACATTTCTTCCTAATATCTTATCTAAATCTCTCCTCTTTCAGCTTAAAACCATTTCCCCTTGTCCTATCCTTGCATTCCCTGAATTCATTGCTTGGTGGCACTCTTCAGGGCTGGCAGTGGCTCTGCTGGAAAGCAAAAAGTGAGTCTGATGAAAAGCCACTCTGAAACATGGCTGCTGGAAGTATACCATGGTTTTGATTTCATCATCCAAGGTGGCTGACCTCCATCTCTCTTGTATGGACCTGGGTGGGATTAGTCAGCCAGGTTCTGATAGAGAGGAGACAGTCTGCCTGCTTTCCAATCTTTTCTAAGGAAGTTTGTCACTCAGTGGGTGGAGAGAGATTTGCCAGCTTTCCAGGCAGTAGTGCTGCTAGGGGTGAGCACCACTTGCCTTTTCTTCCTGCTGAGAAGCCTTCTCCTCCAGCGCACCTGAAAGCCTGCCCTCTCTCCTGTATTCCAGAAGAGATGGAAAGGGGCATGCAAGATGTCTGTGAAGTATCTACTAGAGATATTGATCTCCCATTGGTTGATCTGCTTTTAGACAAAGCAGGGGGCTGGTAATCATAAATTATATTTCTTAGAAAATCAAAACCTGAGCTTGTCTCAGGCGGAGTCCCACTGTTTCCTTTGGTTGGAGAAAGGAAAAGCTGTCTGCCCTTCTTGAAGTTCCCTGGAAGTTGCCTGACCATGACATCGTGTGAAGCAAATCCTACAGTTGCACTGATGCCCTTTTTAGGGTTGTTGGTTCACATGCTTCAGGGGTTAGGGGAGTGTGATAAGATAAAAATGCACTTAGATTTCAAATATCATAAAAGCTCCTGAGCTGGAAGGACTCCGTGAGGAGTTCCATCCAGTATCTGTAGGGGAGGCACTTTTTCAGATGCTTCTATTCTCTTGTCGTATCTTACAAAACGGGGAATACTTTTCCAAGATGGCTTGATACAAGCCCAAATTATTTTGTTACTCGCTAATAAATAATGACCATTTTTCTGTGGGTCTTTGGTGCGTTCCCGTTTTCTGTTTGCCTGAGCAGCTACTGTGTTTGTGTATGCTCTACAGAAGGTCAGACTAGCCAGACCTTTAAGAGTGATGTGCCTCCTAATCTTAAAATATATGGAAAAAGATCCCATAGGAAGTCTTACACAGAAGTGACATGTTAAATCTTGACACTGAATGGTTTTCTAATAACCATCTTCTCAAATATCAGCTTCTTTTTTTTCCCCTTTCCCCCAAAGAATGTGTTGTTTGGCATCTTTCATCTCCTGCAATGGAAGTATCCAGGACGTGTAACTCAAAGCTGTTGTGTGAGCTCCCAGCACAGCCAACACTGTCAATAGGAATCTCTGTAGCAACACTCGGCACAGGACGAAATAAGTGAAGTAAAAGTATTCAAATAAATCCAACAATGCTGTCTTGATGAAGCTGTGTTAGCACTGTGGTAGATGAGAGAGAGAAAGGTGAGGGGCACCCCAAGCTGGTTGATTGCAGTTGTCTCACCTTAACTGGAAGCCTTACTGAGTTGCCTGCCTTTCTACTGGGGTGACGTGTGGATGACATTGGAAGTGCTTCCTGTGGACCACTCATGCATTTAGTTGTTTCAAAGGAAGGTGAGAGCGCTTTATTCCTTTCTCAGGCTGAATTCCAAATGCACTGTACCAACACACGACACGGCACCTTGGATGGTGTGGATTGGCAGTCCTGGCCTCACAGCTTGGGACTGGCAACCCTTCCCTAGCACTAGTTCCAGCACATGCCTGGCTGCATGGCAAGCGTAACGAGGGAAGAGCTTGTTATGTTTGAGGTTCGTTCTTTGCTGGATTAGCAGATTGAGTCAGTTCATCATGTGCTCAAATGTAAGGCGGTGGTGGAGCATCACAGGAAATGGAGAACAAGGCATTGGCTTCTGGTGGTGGGTGCTTCTGGCTTCGTTCACCAGCTTCTCTGCCTGTACTCTCCGAAAGGGATGTTGTTGTTCCTAAAGAACTAGAGGGATGCTTGCTTCCTGTGAATATGTCTTATAACGACCTGAAAGTGAGCCTGGAAATGAACTGTCTGGACCTCTGGGAGAATCATGGGGAAGCTGGCATGTTATCACAGGTACTCGTCTGCTAGATGCTGCCCCTTCTGTGCTCTCTAATGTGCACAACCTGCAACATGAGGTCCAGAAAACAGAACTGTGCTGTTCTGTCTGCTGACAGGGGGCAGCTGGATAAGGAAAATGTCTTTCTGATTAGGCTTGGTTTAAACAGATTAAATCCCCCTTTTTATTTCTTCATAAATGTCTTGTTTTGCCTTTGATTAATGTGGCTAAATAGTCTCCTTTACATTTTCTTTTGGGCTTACTTGAATTAACGGGCATTTGAAGGATAACTGCATAGAGTAAGGTATTTCTCACTGAGTGCCCATTCTAATGGGTATATTGTCAAGTGTCCTCTTGCCAAGCACCTTCTCCAGGAGACTCATAGAATCATGGAATGGTTTGGATCAGAAGAGACTCTAAAGATCATCCAGTTCCAGCCTCTCTGCCATGGGCAGGGTCACCTTGCACTGAATCAGGTTGCTCAAAGCCTCAAGCAATCCCCGATCAAGAGCTCCTCCCCAGCTTTCCTGTAGCCTCCTGTTCAGTACTGGAAGGCTGCTATGAGGACTCTACAGAGCCTTCTCCAGGCTGAATAACCCAAACTCTCTCGGCCTGTCCTCGCATGGGAGATGCTTCGGCCCTTGGATCATCTTCATTGCCTCCTCTGGACTTGCTCTAACAGGTCCTTCCTGTGCTGAGGACTCCAGAGCTGGATGCAGGACTCCAGGTGAGGTCTTAAGAAAGCAGAGTAGAAGGGCAGAATCCCCTTCCTGAACTGGCTGGCCACACTTCTTTTGATGCAGCCCAGGACACGGTTGGCTTTCTGGGCTGTGAGTGCACATTGCTGGCTCATCTTGAGCTTCTCATCCACCAGCACCCCCCAGGCCTCCTCTTCAGGGCTGTTCTCAATCCACTCCTTGAAGAAAATGTTCTGCAGAGATATAAGCACATCTCTTACTGGAAGAAAAGCTTTTCCAAAAGCACCAAAGTGCAGCAGAGTTACACTGAAGCACAGGATTCCAAGGAGATTACCGCATGGTGTACGTGTGTAAAAACTTATCCTTTGAATGTTTGAAGCTCGTACAGAATTTCTTGGTCACAGAGTTTGCATGGGCACAAATTACCATGGACTGTAAACAAACACTGCTCAGCAAGCAAGTGGCGGGGATATTCACAGTGCTGTGAAGTCTTATGTGAGAGACAGCTCAGTCAGTAGGGCAGCTCTCTGTTGGAGGTGTGTGCTGGACTGATTATCAATCATGTTGAGACACCAACTTTAGCAAAAGCAGTGTAAAACCGAGAAAAAACTGCCAGAAACAGCTAACATAACCCCCATGGTTCTTTGTTCTGTTACTGAAGAGTCTTTAAGCCTTTATGTTTTCAGGGGGCTAAATCGACCTTGAGTCTGAAATCCACTTTAGTGTCTGTGAACAGCTCTTTGTGCAGGAAGAAATAATTGTTCAACTGTGCAATTTTTTGCATCCCACAGCATCACCAAAAGTGAGGCTGGACTTGCTGTCAGAGTGGGATGTGGCAGAGGGAGGCAAAAGCAGCACTGAGAGGAACACAAATGGCAGATGAGTCTCAGGTTTCAGGTTATCTCTAGAACTGCTGGGATAATTTGTGCTCTCTGCGTGGCATTTCTGAGCAGTTGGAGGGGGTAGCAGGAGCAACTGCGCTAAGCCTGCTAACTCTTGCTAATACTGTGGGCCAGAGTGATTGCAGTGTTGTCTGACTGAAGCTTAAGCCAGGTGTTTAATATCAGGTACTTAAGCTCAAGCTTTCAGAGACGATGTAAACAAGAAAGAGGGGAAAAAGCTGGAAGACTGCTGTGCTCTGAATTCTTGCCAGCCCTTATAAAGCGATTCTCAGGAGTGCTCGCTCCCTTAGGTCTGATTTTATGGCCTAGTGCCTTTTGTGCTGAAGCAGCTCATGTTGCTTTTTAACAGAGAGCAAACTGTTTGTGTTGCACTCGACACACATGCTGCTCTGAAACCCGTGTGTGTAGTCTTCAAAGGTCTCCTATGTGTCATTTCCTCAAACAGAAGAACTTGGGGAATCAGTTGTGGTGGTGGTGGTTCAAGGTGGTACCTGTGGTACCTTCACAGCCTGGCTTTGCTGGATGCCAAGCCTGTGCTGGATGTCCCAGCTGCTCTGGTGTCCCTTGGAGGTGTTCCATTCATAAGATTGAGCTGGGTTGATCTTACTTAGGCTTGCAGTCCTTCCTGTTGACAGAAAGTGCGATAACTGGCTGTCATCCAGGTGCTAGAAGGGCTTTGCTGTCTGATTTTTCAGAGTGTGGTTGTCTCTGGTGACATGGATTTGCAAAGTTTTTGTGGCAACCCGCATAGGTTCCCTCAAGCCCCAGCCTGGCTCCCAGCTTCCCCATTAGTTTTGCTATGCCAAATGTGAGAGTTGGAGTGGGGACTGGTCTTGGGGACAGTTTGTCCATGACGAGCCAAGCAGGCTCTGAAGGAGTAGGGGCAGAGGGTACCCACCTTTCCAGAGAGCTGCAACTTTGGCTGGGCAGATTAGTGAGAGCTGCTGCCTCTCTGCAACCTCCCTGCTGCCTTTGCTTGCTTATTCCTGTTGTAGTTAAAGGGTTTTGTTGTCTCCTGGGCCTCATGCATTTAGGTCAGAGTGAGCTGAGCCACCATTTAGTTCAAGCTTTTTTGGAAGCAGTTTGAAAATTTGTGCTGTTTTCATTTTAGGTGAAAAAAGATTGGTAACTTAAGCAGAAATGTGGCTCTTAAAACAGTGCTCGAAGCAAGGGAACTCAGTCCTCTGAAGTTTATTTGAATCAAGGGTTGTTCAAATGGCCTTGAGCAAAGCCCCTGAAGGCAGAGTTTTTAATACTCTCAAGGTAGTTGAGGACTTGATGCTTCCTCGCTGAGGTCTTCCCTGGGAGATGCAGCCAGTGCAGCAGAACCATCCCTTTCACTCCTATGAGTTCACCATGCGGCTCTGTTGGGTCTCCACACTTGCAAATTCCATTCTGAAGCTCCAGCACTTTCTCACAAAGATGCTCGCATGCCTGAGGTGGATGTCTCTAAGCGTGACAATGTGAATCACCAGGGAGAAAATGAAACTTCCCATTTTATGTGGATGTTTTCTAACAGATAAGAAGCTGATTAATTAAATGGTAGACATAGCTGTAATATAGGGAAATTAAGGGTTGGAGAGAGATAAAAGTATCTTTTTGTTTCTTATAAATCAAAATTTAAACATACCCTTATTATTATGCTATGTGGGGTATTGTATGTGTATCTGGGTTGAAATTTTCTCATCTTCTCCTGAGGCTCTGACCTCCCATCCCATCACAGCAGTCTTTTTGTCATGTTTCTTGTGAGGTGCCTGGCACAGCTGTGTTCCAGTCAAGTGAAATGTGCCATGCTCGTCAAAAGCTGCTCCAGTGTTTATTTGTCAGTCCAACAGGTTCTTTATAACTGATGTCTTTTTAGGAATCATGATTCAAGCGTAAAACACATCATTCTTTCCCATTTCTGGCAAGTTTAACAGCAGTTGTAGAGAAAAACTTGCTTGGGGTTCCAAAACAACAAAAATCCATAAAATCCTATAATGGTTTGGGTTCGAAGGAACCTGAAAGACCATCCAGTTCCAACCCCTCCTGCCATGGTATCCCTGCCCTCAGTTACCTTCTTTGTACCTCAACCCCTTGCATATTTTAAATGTATGGTCCTTTCTGATTTAGTAAATGATCCTTTCTGATAATATAGGTATTTTCCTGAGACTGGACCTTCAATGACCAAGTGACTGGATTCGTGGATGAGACAAAGACTGTGGATGTGCTCTTCTTGGACTTTAGTAAAGCCTTTGACACATTCTGCTTTGGAAACTGTCAGCCTCTGGCCTGGACAGGTGCACACTCTCCTGGATGGAAAACTGGTTGGGTGGCCGGGCCCAGAGAGTGGTGGTAAATGGTGTTAAATCCAGCTGGAGGACAGTCACAAGTGGGGTTCCCCAGGGCTCAGTGCTGGGTCCA
>WAAB01023435.1:0-51061 GCA_013389865.1 Piaya cayana | reverse complement strand
AGCTCCGCCAGGGGAGATTTAGGCTTGACATAAGGAAAAAATTCTTCACAGAAAGGGTCATTGGGCAATGGAACGGGCTGCTCAGGGAGGGAGTTGATTCACCTTCCCTGGAGGTGTTTAAGGCACATGTGGATGAGGTACTGAGGGGCATGGTTTAGAGACTGGTGAGAATGAGTGGACTTGATGATCTGGTGGGTCTCTTCCAACCTGGTGGTTCTATGATTGCCAGGTGAATGTGTGTGTCTGATCAGTTTGTGGCTCTTAGTGCCTGTTTTTGTCCAGAGAAGTTGTGAATACCCCATCGCTGAAGGTCTTCAGAGCCAGGGTGGCTGATGCTTTAAGCAGCCTGATCCAGTGGAAGGTGTCCCTACCCATGGCAGAGGGGTCGGAACTGGATGGTCTTTGAGGTCCCTTCCAACTCAAACCATTCTGTGATTCTGTGGTCACTGCAGTAGTTGTTCTCTTTACACAATCCAAGCCACGCAGTTCACTCAATGTAACTTTTGACTTTGCTTTTTACAGCCTCGAGGTGTTCTTTCTCAGTATTGTGTGTGTGATAAAAATAACAAAGAAGCAGATATGTGATCAGGACTTGAGTTCTTGCAGAGCTGTTTGTGATCTTAGAAACCACAGGAGTGTCATGTTACTCAGTTCCCAGATGGAGATGCCTTGCAATGCCTGTGTGAAACATTCCAGCATGCTATGACCATAGAGCCTGGTTGCTGCAGAGGCCATACATGGAGAGAGAAGAGCTGTTTATTGAACGGTGGCACAGGTTCTGATCTTCAGTCTGGGCACAAGACTGTGCCTGCAAGTATCTGTACAGTTCCACCACTGTGTGAAGAGGTGCTGTTCCAGGGGAGCTCCCGCATGTTTGGCTTGGGTTTACAGCCTGCCTTGTGTCTCTTGGGAATATCACAAACATATCCACACGTCCTTTCCCAAACTCCTGAGGCAGGGATGAGAGCTGTGATATACCAGTGGGAAGGGGGTGATGCTGGGAGTACAGAATTGCCATTACTTGTTTCTGCTCTTCCTGTTTCAGTTATCTCAAATATTTGCATTACATCTCATTGCGTTCTGCCTCTTCCTTTGCCAAGGCTGGTTGCCTTAGTCACCAGGGCTGTGGTAACTAGGACAACAGGATTGAGCAGGCAAAGGTAGAAATAATGGTTATAATTCTCACAACTCTCTGAAATTGGCTTCTGTGAACCTATATCATGCACGTGGGCGACTTGTGTCAACAGCCTGTTCTCCCTTTCTGCCTGACACATCCCAAAATCCTGCTGGCAGCATCACCCTGGCAGAGTGGTGTGCTCTGCCTTCCTGCAGCTGGGAACAAGTCCCTCCAGGCCATGTGGATGACACTGGCCACCTCTTTCCTGGGGAACTTCCAGTTCCAACCCACCTGACATGAGCAGGGACACTTTCCACTTCATCAGGTTGCTCAAAGCCCCAGCCACCCTGGCCTTCAGCGCCTCCAAGAATGGGGCATGCACCACCTCTCTGGGCAACCTGTGCCTTACCACTCTCACAGGAAGACATTTCTTCCGAAGATCTCAATCTCCCCTTTTTCAGCTTAAAACCATTACACCTCATCCTATCTCTCTGCTCCCTGATAAAGAACCCCTCCCCAACTTTCCCCATGTCAGTTTTCTGACACTTTGGAGCTTTTTCCAGCAGCTTTTTAACTATCTGAGGATGCTGAGATTCCAGGCTGGCTGCAGTGCTTTGGGAGGGCATTGCAAATGGGTTCTTGGAAGTTCATCCCTTTCTCCTGAGCTCAGCTGTCTGTCTCTGCTCTGGCAATCTGCCCTTCTTGCAAGAGCCAGTTCACTGCTGTGCATGTTGTGTGCATACATGGAGATCTGCAGTGGATCTCTGGTGAGGACTAACAGTCCTGGTCCATGGTAAGAGCTGCAAATGCTATTACATAGAAGATGTGGCTGGACAGCATCTCACAGTAATGCATCATTTTATTGTCCACAAAGATTGCAGTTATCTGTGAGAGGAGATTCTGTCTTCTGTAACTGAACATGTGAGTGCTGTTGATTGTACTGTGATTGAAGAGGTGTGGGGAAAACCTTCCCTAGGGTCTGGCTATCTCCTGTGACGTATATCAGGGAGGGCATACATGTGCTTGAGCAGCTTGCTGCTGCCTTGGAATTTTAGGGTAGCTGTAGGTCCAAGAACTGAGAAGCCTTTGTTCTACAGGTTCTTACTGGGGCATCTTCTGGTCATTCTGCACTTTTGTCTGACCTATGAGTCCTTTGCTAAGATCACCTCTAAGGGTGAGTCTGTGGGCTGTTCTTGCTTGGATACTTCATTAAGGACCTGTCTACTAAAGGAAAACAGGCACAGCAGTCATGACTTGGCACTAGGGCAGTTAAAGTTGTCTAACCACATATCCACATATTGCTGGGCTCCCTCAGCAAATTTACCAATGAAACCAAGCTGTGTGGTGTGGTCGACAGACTGGAGGGAAGGGATACCATCCAGAGGGACCTGGACAGGCTTGAGGGGTGGGCCTGTGCAAAACACATGAGTTTCAATAAGGTAAAGTGCAAGGTATTTGGGTTGGGGTAGTCCTAAGCAGAGATACGGGCTGGGCAGAGAATGGATTGAGAGTAGCCCTGAGGAGAAGGTCTTGGGGGTGTTTTTGGGTGAGAAGCTCAACAGGAGCCCACAATGTGCTCTTGCAGCCCAGAAAGCCAACTGTATCCCATACTGCATCCACAGCAGTGTGACCAGCAGGACGAAGGAGGGAATTCTCCCCCTCTGCTCTTGTAAAACCTTACCTGGAGTCTTGTGTGTGGTCCTGGAGTCCTCAGCACAGGAAGGGGATAGTTCTGTTGGAGTGAGCCCAGAGGAGGCCACAAAGGTGATACAAGGGCTGAAACACCTCCCATGTGAGGACAGACAGAGGGTTGGGGTTGTTCAGCCTGGAAAAGAGAGGGCTCCAGGGAGACCTTAGAGAAGCCTTTCAGTACTGAAAGGGGCTTCAGGAAAGCTGGGGAGGGGCTCTTGATCAGGGAGTGCAGGGATAGTACAAGGGGGAATGGTTTTAAGCTGAAAGAGGAGATTCAGATGAGATCTTAGGAAGAAATGTTTTGCTGTGAGGGTGGTGAGGCACTGGCACAGGTTGCTTTGAGAAGCCGTGGATGCCCCATCCCTGGAGGTGTTCAAGGTCAGGATGGCTGGGACTTTGAGCAACCTGATCCAGTGGAAGGTGTCCTTGCCCATGGCAGAAGGTTTGGAACTGGATGATTTTTAAGGTCCCTTCCGACCCAAACCATTCTGTGATTAAGTCAAATTGTCATTTTGATGAAGAGCATGGACTCTCGCACTCTACATGGCTGCAGGAAAGGTACTTCATTCCCAGGGCTGTGCACGGAGCCTCCTGTGCATGCTGGGGAATCAGCTACTGATGCAGATATTATGGAGGTAACTGGTAGGTATAAAGCTGCCAAAAAGTCCTTCTCTCTGCAGTCTCAGTTGCTAGGGCAGCCATGCTCAGGGGCTCTGCTGTGTCAATCTCTTCTTGGGAGCAGCTCCCTGTGCTCCCCCAACTTTGTGTCACACTGCTGGGGTTTTACTGTGCTGTAAGTGGCAGTGGTGGAGGCTGGCGTGGCAGCATTTGTTTCATGGAGGGCACCAAGAGCTGCAGCGACGACACTGTGGCTTTCTTGTGCTGCAGTGCTGTGCTCATACAGCAGTCCCGCACAGGCTGGTGTGCTGCCGTGCTGTCCTTGGACATCAGCAACTGAGTGTGCCTGTGGGTTCTCTTGGAGGTCTTCTCACAGGAAGGAAGGAGATGATGTCTACTGTAGCTGTGTATGTTTTGGGGAAGCTCTCTTCTGAAGAGTCTCTGTGTTACTTTTACTTCCTCCCACGTTTCTGGGAGCTGTACAGGTTCAGTAACATGTCTGACACTTCTCAGAAGCTGCCAGGCTCCGTTTGCTTGGAGCAAATGTTGAGAAATGGGAGGCTTAAGACAAAGTGACTGCAGTTAATTTAGCATCAGTGATGGTGTTTTATTACCTGTCCCTGCTGGTGTGATGGGCTAGTTCATAGACTGAAGTTGTTTCCAGGGAAGGATTTTCCATCTGAGGAGTACCTTGCAAATCGCTGTGACAAATGAAGATGGGTTTGTCGTCCCTTGGTTGCAAGGTACGATGGCTTTGCTGTCTTTTCTCAGGTGAACAAGGTGGCATGGACAGCTCAGCCTCACACAGAAGTGTGGAGCCCTGCATGGGCAAGGTCTTACTATCAAAGCTAGATGCCAGCTGTTTACTAAAAAACTCTGCTCTGAGAATAGAGGATTCCTTTATTTTGTATTCCCTGGCTTAGAAGATGATGTTCCTCCTGCAAAAGAGGTTGTATCTTCAATACAAGAAGAGTGGGCATATGTAACCATTGCTAGAGAAGCAAGAGAGGCTGAGAGAGTTGGAGTTGCTCAGCCTGGAGAAGACTTGAGGGAAAACTTATAGCAGCCTTCCAGTACTGAAAGGGGCTGGAAAAGCTGGGGAGGGTCTCTATCAGGTAGTGTGGAGATAGGATGAGGGGGAATGGTTTTAAGCTGAAAAAGGGGAGATTCAGATGAGATCTGAGGAAGAAATGTTTACCAGTGAGGGTGGCAAGGCACTGGCACAGGTTGCTTTGAGAAGTCCTGGCTGTCCCATTCAAGGCCAGGTTGGATGAGGCTTTGAGAAACCTGATGCAGTGGAAGGTGTCCCTGTCCGTGGCACGGGGGTTAGAACTGTATGATCTTCCAATGCAAAACATTCTGTGATTCTGATATTCCAAGTCTGAAACAAGAACATTAAGGCTGGGTGAAAAATGATTATGTAACCTTGCTGTAGTTCTGCTGTTTTCTTAGCCTTGACAGTCTTAAACCAATGAACTTTATTTTAATGCAATTGGAAACGGTGAAGTCTTTAACAAAGTGGAAAAAGATCCAAGTAAATATCCTGCTTTGTGATATTATTTTGGTATCTGCATGATTATTTTGTGGGTTGAGGTAGACCTAAGAACGTGAATGTTTCTGAAGTGTTTTGGTCCAGAGCTGCCTTAGCCCCGAGTCCTGAATGCGACTGACAGGGAGTTTACCGAAAGAACATAAGAAGGACAGGTACAGCCCCTTGGCTCTGAAGGTGAACAGCTCAGGTGCTTCCTTGGCAGAAGCCTTTCTCTGTAGTCAGTGTGTTAGAAGAGCCTTTTACAACTTGGAGTGGTGGCAGAAGCATTTATGGGGAAAATGGGGAAAAAAACCTGAACTGGTTTCACAGGAGCAATCTGGGCAGGGAGCACTCTGTAACATTTGGGGTACTGAGTGCAGCCTGGGTCCTTTTGCTTTAGTTGGTGTCTTTCCCAGGAGACTGGGAGCAGTTAATGGGAAGCTACGCTTTTCTGAGGGTTTTAAGGGAAATTTGAGAAACTGTAGGCTAGGAAGCGTCAAAGCACATGAGTTAGATGCCAAAGAGCAGAGGAAGGGGAGCATGTGGATCGTTAACAATGTTGGAATACGGGCCCTTTTGTAAAAAGATGACTTGTCTCAAATGTGTTGGAGTTGTTGAGGCATAAGAACAGTGAGATCCAGTTGATGCACTATGTGGATTTCCAAAAGGCCTTCAGCAAGGTTTCTAGGAGGAGCTTCTTAAAAATCAAGGTGGCTATGGAAGAAAGGAGAAAGAACATGGATAAACAATTGTTTAGATAATTAGCAGGAATATATAGTCAGTTGTCATGGTGAAAACTCACTAGTGGAGATGTGGAGGGATCTGCACTCAGGTACCTGCTCAGTATAATCCTAAATAGCAATATTCCTTATTAGAAAAGATTGCTGTAGGACTGAAGATCCCCAGCCTTGGGAGTGTCTGCCGAGGAACCGTCTTCCACACAAGCACACACACAATACTTACTCTCTGCAGAGCTTTAGCTGCCTATATTTTTAGGGAGAGTTTTTGATGTTGTGCCAAGGACTTGGATACAGCTTAGGTTTGCGTTTCAGGAATGCAAGTTGAGCTGTTCAGGCTCAGTCTTATTTTTTCTGTTTAACTTGAGAGTGTTAAGAGTTTGACATGTCTCCTCTTGGCAAAATATTGCTTTGGAGCACTTGAAACTTTCCAGAGATCAGCATAGGTGTTTAAGTAGGCATATGCCTTCATCCACTTTCTTTTTTGTGAAGTACCAAATGATACTAGACTGCTTCCCTTTCCTTAGAAAAAGGAATGTCAATGCTGAATCTTGGGGAAGTCATCAAGCATGGTTTAAGGAGAACATTCTGTTTGGGCTCTGACAGAAGCCATTGTGTGAGGTGTTTGTCGGCTGGAGACATGCAACAGTTTGCTGTTGCAACAGTCTGACTCAGCTGTGGGTTTTGATGAGCTCTGTGGTTTTTTTTTGCATTCATGTCATATGCAGTAGTGCAGTGGGAACCATTGTATTCAATATCTGTGCTCGTGTTTCTGGTGCCTTGCCTGTTCAGGCCTGTTTATGCCTCAGCACTGCCAGCCAGACCTTCTTCTCTCCCATCTCCAGAAGCTGGCAGTGATAGTTCATAGTGCAGTGGAAAGGGAGGAGGGAATAACTGGGAACAGAAAACATGTATCGTTCTAGACACTAGGAAAGCAGAGCTCACTCATCAGCACTCTGCAGTTCTGGTCTAATCCATGAAATGTGCAGTGCCTGCTCAGGCACCCAGGGCTGAGCTGGCACCGTGTTTGTTACACAGGAGCTCTGGAGGTGTGTATATCCATGTGCTGGAATGGGTCACATTTCAGGCTCTGTTCTTACAGCTACGTTGGCTGCCAGGTCTGTGAGGTGACCCTTGTGCACTCAAATGTTCATCCCTGCTCTTAGAAATGGGAACATGGAAACTGAGTGAGATGGGATGGAGAAGCTGGTTTACCTTGGTAAAGACAGCAGCTGTTGCCTCTTTTCAGTCCTCTTGCTCACATTTTGCCTGTGCAAGGATCCAGCTAGTTCCTAGGGTGGCATTGAGCATTGGGAGAGGGATGGCGACATCATCAGTCTGCTCATGGAGAGGTCTCTGACCTCTGTGTAGAATAGAATGTACGTGAATAGAATGTATTTAAAATTCCCACAGGGAAGATTTTATTGGGCTGATGGTTGGACTTGATGATCTTAAAGGCCTTTTCCAGCCTTAATGGTTCTATGATAAACACAGATACCTGTTCACATATGGAGCCCAGCTTGTGCTGAGTGCTCTATCCCTGCTCTGATGCGGTACATATGGGTGTTTGGGTGGGCTTGCACTGGTATCGGGTCTAAGGGGCTCCTCACTCTCATGGTACAACTGTTCCTCCTGGGAAGCGCTGGCTGCTCGCTCCACTGCTCCAGAGGAGCTGCTTGGTGGCATGTGGAAGCTCATTGTGATTCAGCGGAAGTAGCTGAAATTTCTCTTCTTCTGGAAAAGTAGGTCGGGGAAATCTGCCTGTTAGGAATGCCTGGAGGGAGAAAAGGAGATTTGATGGAGATGATAAGAGCCGGACACAATCCACCTCCATCTGTTTCTATTGAAGAGATTTGTGGTGTGAATGTAAATCATAAAGGCTTCTATAGAAGTTCTTGTTAGAGTGACATCTGGTGACCTGAGATGTGAATCTGAAGTGGGACCTTTGGGTTTGACTTCTCTGTGATCTTTGGCATCTTGCTTTACCTTTCTGCACTCTGTTTTCTGACCTATAACAAGGAGCTGGTGTTGGGGGATGTTGAGGAGGTGAATGACTGACTATTAGCTTTGCTGAGTAGTGCAGTGGGATGAGAGGTAAATTCTCCAAGTTTGAGTGATCCATTATAGTAGCAAAAATGAAGAAATGAGTACAAACATCTGTATTGTGGCATAATCATAGAATCACCCCCAGGTTGGAAGAGACCCACTGGATCATTGAGTCCAACCATAAGGCAGGTTGCTTTTTATCCAGAGGTGAAAAACTGGGGAATGCTATGTGTGTGTGGAAGGATTACCCTTGCTTATGTTCCACTACAGCAGTGGAAGGGAAATCTGTTCAGCCAGAGAAACATCAAGTCTGGTTCAGAGAAGGCTTGATAGGATTTGAGTGTTACTGTCCAACTTCTGTCAACCTGGCTGACTCAAGCAGTTCTAGTTTGTGCACCTCATTGTCCTGACAGGAGCATGTTGAGCCTGTTGCATGTTTCTCTCCTCTAACTAAGGTTGTCTCCAAGACGTGCGATTGCTGCTGCAGGAGTCTGTCAGATGAGTGCTTTTGTGGGAAGAACTGTTTCCACTGCACCCTGATCTGCCTTCTGTCAGCAATGGCACATCCTGGCACAGCCTTCAGTGTTACTGGTTCGCAGCATGTTGGCTTTCCTCCCTGTATCCATCTTGTTTTCATGGCTGGGTGTCATGTGTTGGAGACAGAGCACTGCCTGATAAGGGGTCTTTGGGCTGTCTGGTAAAGACAGGCAGAGAGGGGAGCTTGTCTGTGGGCACGCTTAGGTTTGCATGGGCTCTATCAGCATTACTACAAAAGCAGCAGCTTGCAGGATGCACTTAGAATGGTCATAGAATCATAGAATGGTTTGACTGGAAGGGACCTTGAAGCCCATCCAGTTCCAATCCCCAGTCAGCGACAGGGACATCTTCCACTGCATCAGGTTGCTCAACTACCCATCCACCCTGGGCTGGAACACCTGCAGGGATGGGGCATCGATGACTTCTCTAGACAACCTCTGCCAGTGCCTCACCACCTTCACAGCGAAACAGTTTGTCCTCATTTCTCATCTAGATATCTCTTCTTTCAGCTTTAAAACATTCCCCCTCATTCTATCCCTGCACTCGCTGATAAAGAGCCCTTCCCCAGTTTTCCTGTAGCCCCCTTTAAGTACTGGAAGGCTGCTGTAAGGTCTCCTTGGAGTCTTCTCTTCTCCAGGTTGAACAACCCCAACTCTCGCAGCCTGTCCTCACATGGGAGGTGCTTCAGCCCTTGGGTCATCTTTGTGGCTTCCACTGAACTTGCTTTAACAGATCCATGTTCTTCCTGTGCTGAGGACTCCAGAGCTGGATGCAGGTCTCCAGATGAAGTCTCAGGAAAGTGGAGGAGGAGGGCAGAATCCCCTCCCTCACCCTGCTGGTCACATTGCATTGAATGCAGCCCAGGACATTAGTGGCTTTCTCTGTCAGAAGGGCCCATTGCTGGCCCATGTTGAACTTCTCATCCACCAGCACCTCCGAGTCCTTATCTTCAGGGCTGCTGAAACCATTCTCTACCCAGCATATGTCTGTGTTTAGGATTGCCCCAATACAGGTGCAGGACCTTGCACTTGGCCTTATTGAATCTCCTGAGGTTCACACAGGCCCACCTCTCAAGCTTGTTACAGACTAGGAGGGGTTTATCCTGTGCCTCTGGCTGGTGCAGTGACATTGAAAAGTCACCATGGTAGCTCTTGTGTGTAGCCTTTGCTACCTTGGAGATGGGGTTTTAAGCAGCCTTCTAGACTTGCAGGGCATGAACTGATGAGTCTCAGAGGGCAGCAGTGCGTCCTGCTGTAAGCTTGCACTGTACCCAGGGCTCCTGTTTTACCATGATACCACAGAACAAAAATGTTTTCCTTTTAAGAATAACTGTGCATGTAACACTGTGTGGATAAGGCTGGACAGAGGTGGAAGGAACCTTGTGACCACAGCAGCCTCTTCTTTTGCTGTAGGTAGACCTGTCCTTGCATTACAGTCAGCATTTGGGTCAACCTAGCCTGATTCTTCCTCTGTATAGCTGGTAGCCAAGTGGGTGCTGAGTTTTCTAGTTGCCTCAGATGTGAAAGAAATTGATTGAATGTTGCTGCTTCCAGTAAGTGCTGGTCCGCTTCCAAACCACAAAAAGCCAGTTTGGTTTATGCCAGTGACACAGGTCAGGTTTTCATGAACAGTGATGACTTTATGCGATTCTCTGTGTGTAGAATTGATTTTGGGCTGCATGAGCAAGAGTTTCCTCTGCTGCCAATTCCTGTCCAGGTAACTGGTCTTTGGATATGGAGCTAATATGTGCCAAGAAGACAGCCTTAGTCTCCTGCTCTGCCATTTATTCGGGACTGATGTCCAAATCTGGATCAAAAGCACTAAACTTGCACATCTTAAAATGCCAGACTCAACTCGGGGCATAAATTCCAAGATGTAAGTGCCTCTTCAGTTCATGTCATAAAGGCTGAGGGAGAGAGGTTTGCTTCAGAAACCACACTAGAACTTAGGCTAAAGAAATTGGGCCAATGAAGAGAATCTTGTTTAGACCTGACATGATGAATGCATCTCATGTGTTAATTACTGTTGGCAACGTGCACTCATCTGTGGCTTCTGCCAGTGCAAATGCAACAGGCCTCAAGCCTCTCTGACAGAGTTCAAGATCCATGTGTTGCAAACAGGAGTCCTTAGAGGCTTGGGTGACAGTCAGGTCCCTTGTCCCTTTTGGTGGTGAGAAGAGGAACATGCAAGGCTGTCAGACAGCATAAACTTCCTTTCTTCAAAATAGGTCAAAGCTGGAGTACCAAATGCTGGTAGTGGTGCTGCTGCTACAGCTGGCAGACTCCCCAGGGCTCTGCTGCAGCCTTGTTTCTGCTTTCTTACACTTGGGAGCGTCTCAGCTATATGGAAAAGCATTATGTGACTTCTTACAGAAGCAGATTGAAGCCAATAATCCATCGCTGGAAAGTCCTTTACCACTTACCTGTGGCTTAGCTGTTGACAGCAGTGTGGGCTCAGGGTGATCGCCAAGGTAAAGTGTATGTAAAATCACATGTGAGCTCATTGCAGTCTTTCCTCCTAGAGTCCTGTAATGATTTGAGGATTCTTCAGCGTATTCATTTCCTTTTTTAAAAGCGAGTGATTCACTTTGCATTTACTAGATTGAAAACTCACAAATGCTTATCTGCTTTTGTATGGAAATGAACGTTTAGTTAAATGATTCAAAATCAGTTCTAAAACTACTTTAGATGCAATGGATTGTAAGAACATTCATCTAAACATGTTTTGTACAGAAAGCCCAGTTAATTGGATGGAGGATTATTATTCCTGAGTCATCAGAAACTGATGGATTTTGTTCAATGCTGTCCAAGAGTCTGGAGACAGCAGATCTTACCATATACGCTCTCTGCTTTTACTTGAAGGTTCAAAGAGGAAAATCAGCTCTCTGCTGTTTCAAGCTTCCAGCTGGGTTTCTCAACTCCACCACTTGCAGATGAACCAAAGTGTTTGATTTCTGTGTGCTCCCTCTATTCTCTCTGTGCTCTCAGACCAGGAAATGACTGTCGGGGCTGGGACTAACACTGGGCTCACTCTAGTTCCAGATGTCAGTCTGCCGAGCTCCCTGTGCTCGCTTGGAGTTCTTTGAAGCTATTAAGTATTTTTACTTCAAAAACCGTTTTTGACTTCACAGAACATAGTGTTTAGTAGCTTTCTAGCAGGATGATTACTGAAATTTCAATGTACTTTTTAGGTATGTTTCTCTTTTCTAAAAGATTTTAATAGAACATCTTGACTTTTGTGTCCTCTCTGAGAAGCACTGCCTTGTCTTTTATCTACACATCTGCTTTGGAGGAAAACTGTTATGGAGGAGATTAAACAGAAGAGCTTTTTGCAAACGTTCTTGCTGTGTGGAGGCTCAAGTGTAATGAAATCCAAAGGGAGATGCGGAACTACTGAAGGATGGAGCCTCTTGGTCCAGAGAAATAGTGGGTCTTGTGAGATGCTCTTGCCTCTTCTTCTGATGTGAACCTTCTTCCTTTGATTGTGCTGTTTGTTTGTTCCCATCCTGTCCTCACTGTCACCTTTCATCTCCTCTGATGACACAGACTATGGATGGATACTGCCTAGGAACCCCTTTGACACCAAGTGTGAGTCAGATCACTTGGGGTATGTGGGATAATTAGGTATTAAAAGCTCACAACGCCCCTGCACCAAACAAGGCTGATGTCTGCATGCAGACTAGTCACTTTTGACCTGGGGCGCAATCAGATCAGCTTGTGCCTTGTGACTTCTAAGCAGGTGAATTTTGTCTTGCAGCCAGGACGTGTCTTGGCCCTGTGCTTTGGCTGTTGCAATGTGAATGGTAGCGTTGTGTATATTCCTGGTGAGACGAGGAGTAACTTCAGCGGGATCCAATTTTAACTGACCTGTACATCCTTCTCTAATTACATGCTGATTTTAAGCAGGGATTATTCATGTAAAGCTGTATTTAAATCTTCCGATGCAATTTGAGTGCTCATTAAAAAAACTAAACTAGTGCAGGATGGGCATATACCCTTCATCAGGTAGAAACCAGTTGTAGGTAACGTGTGATGGGTGCAGCTGAACCTCCTGTGGCAGTCTGAAATTGCTCTGTTCAGCCTTCTGTGGGTGTTGAGAGGTTCTGGCAAGCAGTGTGGTAGTTAGTTGTGGAGCCCAGTCATTGTCTCAGCCTTTCCAATCAAAAGCACTGCAGTGATTCCCTCTCTGGTTGAATAGTGATGCTCTTTAGCCTTTCTAAAGCAAAAGATTCCTCCATAAATGGCTGATGCCTTGAAAGGGAGACCTCCAGATCTTCCTTCTTTCAGTGCCCAGGCTATTTTAGTTCCCCCTGTTGCTAGTTCAGTTCACAGGCTGCATTTTCCCATTGTACAAAGCATCACTGGCTGCACTCCAGGTCTGTATAAGTACACATTGTTTTGTGTGGAGTTGCTCATCACAGCTGATTATCCCCTTTAAACAAGCATCTTTAGGTGTGAGTGACAGAAGAGGACCGCCATGGGGTTTGCTTCTGTGGGCAGGACCAAACTGTACTCCTTTTCCCTCAACGTATCTGTGTACTCACCATCCAGAGAGACCTGGACAGGCTTGAGGTGGGGGGCCTGTGCAAACCTCGTGAAGTTCAACGAGGCCAAGTGCAAGGACATGGATCTGTTATAGCAAGGCCAGAGGAGGCTGCAAAGACAATGGGGCTGGAGCACCTCGCATACGAGGACAGGCTGAGAGAGTTGGGCTTGTTCAGCCTGGATTCTGCCACTGTGGTGATGCTCTGAAGGAGAACCTATGATAGATCTTGTATATTTTATAGGAGGGAAGAGCAGGGTGATTACAGCCAAGGAACTGCACTAACAAGACTCCGCTTTTGTACCTGGGTAGCGGTGCTCTTCAGCCTCCCTGGGGGAACAGCTTCCTCTGCCTCTTCTCTGTATGTGATTATCCTGAGGAAAGGATTCAACTCTCCTTTCTGCTGGCAGCCTATTTATAGCGGCAAACTGAGCACCAGTGACTGTAACATGCTTCTAACAAGCTCATGAATGCTTTGGGGCCCTTGGCATCTCCAGGCTTGTGTTTTGTTCTTGTTTCTGCATATTTCTGTTGATGCCCTTGGTAATTTGACTTGGTTTCATCTTTTAGATGCTTGCTTCTTGGCCCTGGGAACTGCAGACAGTGCACTCTACCCGGGCTGCTGCACTGCTGCTCCCTTTGGGCGTTAGGGTGGGTGTTTGATGCCTTCACAGCGTTTCTGCTAAGGACCTGCTGGGTATTCCTGAACTGATTTTTATTCTTTGAGTGGTACCTTATTTGTACGTCCAGATCCTGGGCCTTTAGTTAAGTTTACTCCCTTGATGATGTTGTCCTTTGATGTTTTCTCTTAACAATCATAACTGGCTAGAATTTCACAGTCACTTGCAGTCTTATTGCTTGCCCTTCTTAACCATTTCCTCTGTGACAGAGTTGGATGCAGAGCTGTCCACTCACGGCTGCTTTAAAAACTTTTCCATGTTATTCCAGGCTTGAACTAGCTTTTATTGCCTTTATAGGCTGCTTTCACAGTTTGCTCAGTGAACCAAAAAGCCACATTTTTGTCTCTTCTGCTTCAGTTGGCTGGTGCAGAGCTGCCTGTGGGCCAGTCCCCGGGTATGTACCCTGGCATGTGTTTTTCTAGCAGACCATGTAGAAGAGCTGGGGACAATTCATTCCAAAGATGATTAATGACCTACTATTTAAAATTTGGAGTACTTAGAAAGAAAACAAGGATGCTGTAGGTTTGAATGTGCAGGTTTGACTTAGCCAACACACAGCCAGATAACTGGCATAAAGGAGTGCCTCTGTCTCAGCAGGTGGCTTTGTGTGTGCCTGTTGTATGCAAAATCCTTCCCCTTAACAACAGGTTTTTGGTAAGGTTTGTATGATAAACTGCCTGTCCCTCTGTTCCCCAAGTTCTCCCCTAGGCACTTCGGTGAGCACTACAAAAAAGAGCTATAAAGGGAATAAGTGGTTGGTTGGTAGGGTGTTGGGTTCCTTATGCATGTTACGTGCTCTGATTCTTTTAGCCAGGGTGTCTGGATGGCTGCCTGTGCCCAGTGTGGCTGTGGTACGTGATGTGGTACAGAGGGACACCAGCTTATTCACAGACCCTTTTGCTAGATGAAATGTCTGTTGCGATAGCTCCTGGCTCTGCTTGCAGCTTGCTGAGATGCTGAATAGAGGCAGTGATCCATGGAAGGAATGTCCTGTTCCACTGGGACAACGTCTGGAAGCAGCTCCAGGTGCATGGAATGGCATCTGCTTAATCTGTGTGCTGCTTGCTGGAGTCCCCAGGGCCCTGTCAGCCTGTGAGTAACTGATGCTGCTGAGCCCGAGCTGCAGCACCTCTGAGAGCAGGGATTGCTGGGCAGCCTGCTGGGAAATCTTGTGGTGCCAGTGAACACAAATGGCTGCAGGCAGCAGCTGCCTGCATGCCTTGCCTAGAGAGATCATCAAGGGGAAACTGCCTTTGCTCTGGCCAGATGGAGCTCAGGCTACTCCTTGGACACAGCAACTCCACTCCTGCAGAGCAGTCAGTCTGTGCTTTACAACCCCTGCTCCTATGGAGTCTGATGTTATGGGGGAGAACTTGAGCACAAGGCACTGATTTTACCCCTCTGCTATGGTGAGAGCTCACATGGATCCTATGTCCATTCCTGGAGTCCTCAGTACAGGAAAGACACAGATCTGTTAGAGCAAGGCCAGAGGAGGTTATGAACATGGTCTGAGGGGTGGAGCGCCTCCCATATGAGGATGGGCTGGGAGAGTTGGATTGTTCAGCCTGGAGAAGAGAAGGCTCTGGGGAGACCTTACATCAGCTTTCCAGTACTGAAAGGGGCTACAGGAAAGCTGAGGGAGAGGTAGGATGAGGAGGAATGGTTTTAAGCTGAAAAGGGGGAGGTTTAGATGAGATCTGAGGAAGAACTGTTTTACTGTGAGGATGGTGAGGCAGTGGCACAGGCTGCCCAGAGAAGTCATGGATGTCACATCCCTGGAGGGGTTCAAAGCCAGGCTGAATGGGACTTTGAACAACTTGATCTAGTGGGAGGTGTCCCTGCCCATGGCAGGGGATTGGAAATGGGTAGGCTTTAAGGTCCCTTACAACCCAAACCATTCTGCGAGTGTTATTCCTTTGCTGGGGGTTTCTGCTAAGTAGCATGGTAAATAGCACAATACTTCTCAGCTGGGGACCTAGGGTGGCAGCATATACATCATTCTCACTGCATATACATCATTCTCCAGCTGCACGGATTGTGCGGCACCCCTGCCTCACAAAAGCATGTGTAGAAACAGCACAGCAGTTTTGGATTGCAGTGTTGCGACAACATCAATATCTGTGCCAGGAGGGGCTGTTTCTGAAGCTGACTGAGGAGGAGAAGCCATGCATGCTAGAATGTTTGCAGACATCTCTGCTCAAAGTAGAACTGCACCCCACATGTGGCGTGTGAGATAGCTCTGGTGACAGGTTTGAGTGGTAGACCGGGTCCTTCTGAGCAGATCTCAGGGCTTCCATTCTCCTCATCTTTTGATACTGAATACATGGAGGAATTGCTCTTCCCATTCTAAGAACAGTCCTTTCATAGTTACCCCACGTTTCAGACAAGAGTCTCTGTGTTGTGTGTGGTCAACACAGTGGTCTTACTGGTCTGAGTCAATAGGTTAAGAGCCCTGTGTATCAGAGAGGTTAAAAACATGTTGGTAAACTCCATACAGAAAATCTAAGCTCGCTTTTTAGTCATCTTGAATCCCTTTCGCTTTGACCTGGGAAGCAGTCCACAGAGACACGGAGGTCTGAGTGATGGGTGAACAGCAGTGTGAAGGTACTGGTGGCACTACATTACAAGCTTATTAAAAGGCAAAGATTTGAAGAAAAATAGCAGGAAAAGCAGTGAACAGAGGCAGAACAGTGAACAGAAGATAGCAAAGCAGCTTAGTTAAAATAGCAGTCTTCCAGCCTGTGCAGATCCTGTGGATGATAGTGCTGGCCCAGGATGTGCATTTCCCTGTTACTGACATTTTGTAGCACAGAGGAACCTGACCAGGCTGTAAAATGACTTTAGGAGGTGCCAGGTTGGTATCTGGCTTGAATTAGCTTAAATGTTAGCAGGAGAATAATTTTGTTGGGAAACATGCAGTTCCCAAGAGTATTTTAGTCTTTCCTCTTTGCTTTTGAACCCGATGGGCAATTTCTTTTAGTATTTGTGGCAGAGTAGAAGGAAAGAAGTTTGAAAACCACATCACTGGGTATAAGGGAGGGTACAGAGAAGCTTCACGAGTAGCAAAGTGTGTCACTTGGAAGCTGTGAGAGAACAGTAGCGCAGTCTAGCTGGTAGCTGTGCTGGGTTCAGGGCTTCGCCAGTGCCCTCAGAGGTGGAGCAGCTCTTTGCCTGGCTTGGCTTGGAAAGGAGGTGTTCAGTAGTGAAGAGGGAAGCTGGGTGTGCAGAAGGCTGTAGCCTCAGTGATCAGTGGTACCTGGCTTAACACTGTGCTGGTAGCATCAGTCCCTGCTAATCCATACGCTTTGCTGGCAGAGGCCTGTACTGAATTCTGTCTGTAGAGAGCAGACTTGCTGGGAAGGAGGGGTAGGAATAGCCCTGCAGGTGGTGGCAGGCTGTAGTGGTCCCTGTTGCCCAGGTCCTGCACTGGCTGTGTCAGTGTACAGTTTGTGGGGCTGTGTAGATCTGGTGTCACAGTAGCAGCTGCTCTTCCCTCCCATAGTGGGATTAGCTAAATTAGCAGGAATGACTCCTGGAATCAGGGTAGGAAGGATGTGCGTGTGATTTGCTCTGTATGCTGGCAAAGCAGGTAGAAGCTCAGACCACAGCAGGAATGGGCCAGGAGGTGAAGCATTTCCCAGCAGGAAGCAGTCCTCAGGCCAAGAGGTGGCATTCAGGTCATATATTGACATTAAGTGTCTCTTGTCTGCTGTGTACAGAGCCATCCTGGAAGTGAGCATAGCAGCAAGTACTTGTGTCCTAGACACAAGTCCCCAACACAAACCAGAGCAGCCCCCTTATTTTCAAGGCTGTCTGTATTGCTAAGTCCAAAACCATGGAGCTGTCTGAAGATATGGAGCCTGCAGAGGACCCTTGTGCTTGGAGAAACCTGCCTGGCAGCAGAAAGGGAGCATTCTATCACACAGGCTTATCTCTGACATGCCTCCACTATGGCATTTGCACTGGTCTGAGAAAGCAGCATATTACTTCTTTAGAAGCAGCTGGCATGCAGGGATGCTGGTGTACTCTTCCCTGTGTGACAAGGCATGTCCCAACTTCAGAGGACAGCTCAGCAGGCTCAGGAATAAACACGCATGTGCTCTGGAGCATTCAGCTGCAGGCCTGACCAGCAGGAATTCCAGGCAACTTCACTGGGTTGAGAGTGTCACTGCTGCTTGTCCTTAGTGGGCATGCTGGAGAACAAGGAGGATGCCCTGATTTTCTGTGTGGCCTTGGCCAAGCATTTGCGTGGCAGCATTTTTTCCATTGCAGCTGGTCTGCTCTGTCCTGAGAAGTCCCAAGAGAAGTCATAGATGCCCCATCCCTGGAGGTGTTTAAGGCCAGGTTGGTGAGGCTCTGAAAAACCTGATTTAGTGGGAGGTGTCCCTGCTGGTTTTAAGGTCCCTTCTAGCCCATTCCATGATTCTATGATCTCGGATGCTGTGACCTTTGCAATGGCACTGAAGAAGCTGTACATCCTCACACCTCTGCTTCACTGCCTGGCTGCTTGGAACAGCCCACCCTTCCTCACTATGCCATGAGCAGCAAACAAGCAGAAGGATCTTGATATTAGCTCATGTCCTGAACAACCATTCCTTCATTTGGAATGCATCATTTTGAGGAGTTCACATTTTCTTTCGTGGACACTGCCTGCATGTTAACATTTTGGCAGCATAAAAGCAGCTGAAAGCCTCTAGTAGACATAGCTTTTTGGAATAAAAAGTACCATGCAGCATGAGAATAGCACTATTGTTTGTCTACACCTCTGCTTGTGTGATGCCCTGTGTTGAAGGCAGATGAGCACTCAAGAACACATCTTAGCTGATCTGTTTTTAAGAAGGATACTTCAAAGCACAACCTGGTAAAGCCCTGTGAAGGAAACAGTGTCTGTCCAAGAACAGTTTTGGCTCCATTTGGCTCCAGCTATCAGGTACCAGTTTTGAAAGCCCCAGGGAAGAGAATGATTTTGCACATCATGTTAGGAATTTAGAAAGATTTTTATGTTCTCCTAGATAAATCCAACAGATCACTTCTGTAACGCTGAGTGAATCTTATGTCTTCCAGACAAGGTCAGTGAATGCATTGCCTGGCTGTGGTCAGTTCTCCCTCACACCTGGCTGCTTTCATGCAGGTTGCAAGCAGCTCTGATAGCTGTTACCGATGATTGCTAGCAGCTGCTGCTGCTGCTGACTGAGATGTGCATGCGGTCTGTCAGTGTTCTTGTCCCTTCTCTGAGCATCCTTATCTTATAGGCACATTTGAGCCAACCTGTTTTGTCTGCTGTGCCTTGTCCTGAATGTTGTATCTCTTTGGAGCGTGATCAGCTCCTTCCCGTGCATCTATTGCGAGTGACTGTGGCGTTTCAGTGGTATTGCAGTACTGTGAAATACAGATCTGAACACAGCAGAGCACAAAGGGTTCGTAAAAGGAGAGCATGCCATTCCCAGGAGTCCTCTGGGTGGCAGTCAGAACTGCTGGGCAGACCCTTGCCTGGTTCCTGCGGTGAGAAAGCTGCTTTGGAGTGTGTTTGATAGAGCAGCTGGGTGCAGCAAGCTCAAGGACAAGTCACTGACCAAACCCGACCTGTTCTGAGATCATCTGCCCAGAGATTAAAGAGTTTGGCACTCTTCCAAGGGCTGATCTGAGCAGGGCATGCCTGGTAAATGTACACACATGGTGACATGGTGATGTTTTGTGCAGGTAGGAGTGCCTAGTCAGGTGGGAACAGTGGAGGCTGCTGGGGTGTGAGAACAGGAAAAATGAAGAAGTGAAGTGCTCTGATTCAACACAACGGTGCTGAGGTCCTGTTTAGTGTGCTGCCCTGACCTCTTTGAAAAGAAGCTGCAGTCTGTCTGGAATGGCTGTCCCAGGTGGCATGTGCTAGCCAGACACAGGCTGAGAGGAGGACTCCAGGGAGCTGCACACAGCCAGCCACAAAGACAAGGAAAGATGGACATATTGACTTGCAAGACACTGTTTTCTTCCATTTGCCTCCCATTTGTCCTGACTGAGGACACCATCTTGCTTTTGGTAACATATGCCTTGCTAACACTGGCATTTCTTGCTGTTCCCAGCATGCTGTAGCCTTCTGTTCCCCTCCCACGTACTGCAGCCAACTTGCTGTTGTAGGGAGAAGTAGCACCCTCTCAGCAGGGACTTTACCTTCCTTTGCTGTTCTAACCCTCAGAGATAAAAGGAAGAAGAGTGTAAGCCAGTCCTTCGGAATGTCTGAGCTTTGGCCCTGCACTTGATCTGTCCTGAGGCACTTGGAAGGAGATGGGATGATGGAAGGGGACCAGGAATACTCGCATGGGAGAAGAGGCTGCATTTCCGAAGGCAGACAGAGCTTCACAGGAAAGGAAGGGATGCAGCAACCTGTGGAGTTCTGTCTTCCAGTCCTTCATAGAATCATAGAATGGTTTGGATTGTAAGGGACCTTAAAGTCCCTTTAGTTCCATCCCACTTGCCATGGGCAGGGACACCTTTCACTACATCATGTTACACAGAGCCTCATCCATCCTGGCCTTGAGCATCTCCAAGGGTGGGACACCCAGGACTTCCCTGGGCAACCTGTGCCTTACCACCCTCACAAAACAGTTCATCCTCATATCTCATCTAGATATCTCTTCTTTCAGCTTAAGAACATTCCTCTTCGTGCTCTCCCTGCACTCCCTGATCAAGAGCCCCTCCCCAGCTTTTCCTGCAGCCTCTGCAAGGCTGCTCTAAGGTCTCCCTGAAGTCTTCTCTTCTCCAGGCTGAACAAGCCCAACTCTCTCAGTCTGTCCTCATATGGGAGGTGCTTTAGCCCTTGGATGATCTTTGTGGCCTCCTCTGGACTTAGCTAACAGATCCATGTCTTTCCTGCTCTGAGGGCTCCAGAACTGGGAAGATCACCTGGGAAGTGGGACAAGTCCAGCCTACTGCAATTTGCAGTAACAGCAGTCTACTCTGGATCCAACGGCAGGGCAGACATCTGCCACTGGCAGCAAGCTGCTGTCAGCCAGGATGCTGGGGAGCTAAAACACCCCTCACATGGCAAGGAGAGGATTGCCAGGCAGCATCCAGGTAGCTGTGCTGCACGTAACATTGCATAGCTCACCTGGGGCACCTGGCATACTGATGGCTTTTGGTGGCCTTGGCCTGCACTCTTTCCCTGGAGACCTCAGCAGGATGCTGTCACGGTGTTTGGCACCTTTCACCGCTTCATTACCCTTCCCAAGCCACAGCAGTTGCTGGAGGGCAGAGAGGCAAGAGTGTGCCAGCAAGCCTTGTGTGCGCCATCACGCTTTCCCTTAGGCAGGCTCTGAAAGCAGGCGGACATCAGCCTGCATCCCAGTTCATCTTTAAAGCGTTCCATTGACCCACCTACCTGTCCCAACACCGCAGCTGCAGAGCCTGACGAAGAGCCTGTCCCAGTTCATTACTCCTGTTTGCTGTCAACAGGGACTTGGTTTCTGAAAGTGGAGTAGGTCTCTCCTCCCCTCTGCGTGCATCAGTGGGGTCTCATCTGCATTGCTTACAGCTTGGGAAGTATCCAGACTTCAGAGAGCTGTGTCTGAGAGTGTGTTCTGGGCACTATCTCACTGCTCCCACCCAGTCTGTGTGCTCTTCCCTTGGCATCTGCTTTGGCTGCTATCAGAAGTGAGATGTAGGACTGAACACTCCTTGATCAGGGCTTTTACAAACCGCTCTGAGACCAGCCACCCTGCAGGGCATCCCCAGTCCCTGGGGTATCTGGTCCTGGCTGCCTGCCTGCTGGTGGGAAGCTGTGCAGGAAATCAGTGCTGCACGGTGGCTGAGCCAGGCGTGCAGGCATGTCCCTTACCTTGTGACCCCCACTGAACATGTAGCATCTTTCCAGAAGCGCAGTCTTAGAGGTGAGTGTTGCCTTGAAAAGCAAACCTGAGCTGTCAAAGTGAGGTAAAATACTGAGGAGCTGTTGAAGTGCTGCTACCAAAGGCTTAGCCCGTGGCTGTATGTCTAACAAGGGTGAGAGTGTTGACAAGGATGTGTGGAGGGACAGTGCTGGGAAAGGTGGATGTGCTCTCACATTTGTAGGTGACATGGGAGCTGCAGGCTAAAACCAGGGAGTCCAGCTGCTGCCACTGGGAGAAGTCAGTGTGAATATTCCGGAAAACAATCCTGCCTGGAGAATGAGCTGCCACTCAGTAAGCCAAGCAGAAAAAAAAAAGAGCATGAGACCTGCTATTAAGGTTTTATATCCTGTTAGTGGCCAGATGGACCATTGAGAGAGCCCTTGTTGCTGCCTGGCTTTACACTCCAGCCTTCATCTTCCATGTATAATCGCAGTAGCAATGCTTCTTGGCACATCTCCTTTGGCAACACCTGTATCCTGTGCAGAAAGAGATGTCTGAGGTTCCTTGTTCAACAAAGCTCAAAGTGCTTATCTGCCAGCACCTTTGCCAGCTTATGGATACGTTTTGGATAGCTGTGCAGCTCCAGTTTTGCAGGGTGCTTCTAAAGCTGCTGCTCCCCCACAGTGAATGATGTACCCACAAATATAGAGAGGTCAGAATTGTTTTCGTCTTTCTAGTTTCTCTCAGGCTTACGGGCAAAGCACAGGCTCTGACCTGCTCCTTCTGTACTATGCACTGATGTATTTTCATCCCATTTTCCTTCCCTCTCTGCCAGCCTTAGAGATTGTAACTCCAGTTTGTATTTCTCTGGCATGGGCATTAGAGATGTGTGCCGTTCACTGAAGTATTGGCCTTGAAGTGCAACAGTAAAACTATGATCACAGAACCATTAAGATTGGGAAAGACTTCTAAGATCATCCAGTCCGACCATCAACCCAACACCACTGTGTCTACTAAACTATGTCCTGAAGAGCCACAGCTACATGGTTTAGTGGCAAATAGGAATGAGTGGACTCGATGGTCTTTTCCAACCTAGTGATTCTATGATTCTATGTTTTTTGAACGCTTCCAGGGATGGAGACTCCAGCCCTTCCCTGGGCAGTCTGTGCCAATGCTTCACCACTCTGTCAGTACAGGAGTTTTTCCTTATGTCAAATCTAAACCTCCCTTGGCACAACCACTGTGCATGTCATCTGTGAGCAGCAGTCACCCGTTGGGACAGGAGGTTGGATGAGTTTACAGACAGCAGCTGAAGTCAGCTCTTTGTTGTTGGCACTGGATTTCACAAAATGCATGTCACAGAAGCTTTGCTCTTTGAGATGAATGCACAGGTTGGTGACAGCGCTGTAAGTGTTTCATCAGACTTCAGAGCAAAAACTCCATATTCATCATTTAGAGAGGAAGGAAACAGCTGGGAAGCTGCAACCTAGAGCAGAATAAAGAAGGAAGAGCTTGCCTAGGATGCTGCTTAACGTGCTCCAGAAAATATCACCTTTGAGGTTTCTGTGCTATCAGACAGTTAACTCAATGAATTCCTCTGTTCGCTGCTTTTACTGTTCTTCACTCCCTTGCCTTATTTTGATGTAGTTGCTTGCAGTTCAGAATCCCATCTTCAAAGGTCACAGAATCATAGAATTGTTCAGGTTGGAAAAGACCTTTAAGATCATTGAGTTCAACCATAAACCTAGCACTGCCAAGTCCACCATTAAAGCATGTCCCACCACATTTACATGTCTTTTAAACATCTCCAGGGATAGTGACTCCATCACTTCCCTGGGCAGCCTGTTCCAGTGCTTGACAACCCTTTCAGCAAATATTTTTTCTTAATGTCTACTCTAAACCTCCCCTGGTGTAATTTGAAGCTATTTCCTCTCATTCTACTACTTGTTACTTGGGAGAAGAGCCCGACAGCCACCTCAACACAACTTCACTTCAGTCTTCAGAGCAAGTTCCACAGTGTGCTGTGGAGAGAAGAAGTATCAGCAGCACTGACATCATCTCCATTCCCATACTTAAGCTTACAGATTCATGTGGGCTTTGGGCTTTGTGGTTTCAGTGTCAGGCATTAAGTGTTAAGCATTGAGTCAGTACTTGCTTAGCTGAGGTGCGTGCTTCTTAGTGGGGGTTGGTGATGTCTGGGTCCTTGTGTTTGTGTGTACCCCTGTGTGCTCCTTTTCCTTCACTGGCACTGGTAGCAGTGATGGATGCATGGATGTGTGTACCTGTACGCGTGCTCCTGTTCTTTACCTCCACAACCAGCCGTGGCAGTGGGATTGTGTGCTCCTGCTGGGTGCCAGATTGGGTAAGGAGGGAGAGCAGAATGAGTGGAAAATGGGAGCTACTTAATTTTGTTGCATGTTTACAAAGCCACAATCAAGAAGGGGGATGACTGGCTGTCCTAGTTAGTGATGGAGAGAAGGATGGATCTTATTTTGAAGATAATAGCGGGCAATGGTGGAGTACAGGAGCACTGGAGTTCCAGGAGGTTGTCAAATGATAAGTACTGATTGCTGTGGATCCATCCTGTCCCATAGAGAACTGCAGGGGTTACCATGAGGCCCACTGCTGTTGGTACTGGTGCTAACACATAATGGTGACACAGATCTCGTGATGTGAGGATTGGTTAAGTAACATTAGGAGGGTCATCAGAGACAGCCATACTGCTGGGGAGCACCCTTTCAAAACTGCACGCTCTTCTGCTGCAATAAGTGCTTTTAGACTCCACAATGTGTGTGCTGATCCCTGTGGCAAGGGTTTTTTTGGAAAGGACTGTGTTGGGAAAAGGTAGGAGTTGCAGGGTACAAGCTGTACATGAACCAGGGAGAGCTTTGAGTGTTGGAGGGGAGGGGAGAAACCACCATCCTGCTTGTGGTATAGGAAGGACCAGAGTACAGGTCCTACCGTGTAAACAGTGTGTCCCACAGAGTGCAGTACTCCCACTGTGTAAAAGAGATCTTGAAAGCTGGAGAGGGGTAGAAAGAGAAGAAAAAACTTTAAAGTGCCTTATCAGAAATAAAAGAGCTACCCAAGTGGGCAGAGCTGATCAGTCTGTATGTACTGTTCCCCAAAGAAAAATACCACATACTGGTAGGACTCCTGAGTGCCTCAGAGAGGAGCGTGAAGAGATAATTAATGGATTAGGATGGATAAGGAGTGTGTTTTTACTGAGAGAACAACTGCCAGGTAGAATTACAATCTCTCAATATTCTCAAATTAATATTGGATATTCCTATGGGAGTTTTATTCTTTTGGGGATAACTTTTCCATGTAGGTAACTATCATGACAAGATCAGTGCTGTATGGAGTATTTGAGTACACGTTCTGTCCTGATCTTACACATTCTGTGATTCAAGCCTCACTCCTCTCTGTTGTTTGTCTGGGCACGAGGGACAGTGAAAGCAGGTACTGGTTAGTGACAGTGTTAGCTAAGCCTGGCCTCTTGGCAAGCTTTTCCTTAGGTGTAGCTGCTGTATCCCATCTTATTCCACTCAGTCCTGCCCTGCCTGCCCTCCTTTGGGAATGCTCCCCACAGCTCACTCCTAACCTTTCTAGGGAACAAGAAGCCTGCCCTAGACGATAAGAAGCAGAGGCTTGGAGGAGAAGGGTGGACAGAGATGGGATCACTGACCGCAGTGCTGGGCTGCACAGGCTATGAGGGGGCTGTAGACCTGGCTTTTGACTGAAGGAATCCAGGCCATCTGGCAGAGACGGGCAGAGCTCGCCTGTGATCCCAGCTTCCTGACTTCTGGTCTCTACCATGCCCTGCTATCCAAATGCAAAGGGCAGAGCAGCAGGGATGCAGTCGCGGTCCAGCAAACCTTCTGCACAAGCTGAAGTAATTTTAGCAGGGAGGTCAGGGACGTTATAGGAGGTGAGCACTTGCTAAGCCCTGAACCTGTCCTGCAGTGTGGCTGGCTGTCCTACCCTTTCCAGTATCACAGAGGGGAATAGGTTTGGCCTTCAGAGTTTGTCAGACAGAAAAATATTTGGAAATAGGAGCCTGTTTGTCCTCCAGGAATGGTGACCTAAATCCCGGGTATCCACAAGGGTCTTGGGTCCCACTGGCTGCAGCAATGCAGATACTGAGCATGAAGCACAGAGGCTGGCTGGCAAAACAGGAGAGCGCTGATGCTGCTTTTAAAAATGTGCCTGACCTGTGCTCCCTGACATGGGGTTCCTCAGAAATGGTCTCCATGGGACTCCTGCTGCAGGCTCCTAGGCAGGAGGTCGTGTGACTGTCTGCCTCACAAGCACTGTCTAATCCTTTGAGCAGCAAAAGCAGCTCCTCTCACTTAGCCTTGGGCTCCTTTGTGGATTTTTCCTGGAAGTGCCACTTACCATGCTTGATTCCCCAGGATGTGAGACTGTCAGGGCAGCTGTGCTATGTGAGCATCCTGTTGGGACTGCTGCCTCCTGGCTTCCCAGTCCAGCTCTGTGTGGTGCTGTGCAAGAGAAGAGCCGAGTTGTGATGTCTGCATGGGAACATTTGCCTTAACTAAGTCCAGGATAAGAGTAGATTTAAGTGCTTTGGTTTATAAATAAACAGCACTGTGGCCAAGGTAGATTTAAGCAGAGCTGGCAACAGCCCTACTTGGGAAGGGATCTCTCTACCACATGGCCTGCTGTTGGACTTCCTGTTGCATGCTAATCCCTTAAGCCTGCTTTAGCTCTGTTAATTTTCCTTCTTTCCTTTTCCCCCAATGGACTGTCTCGGTGGTGCACGAATGCCAGTGTTCCTTGGCTAAGCTTGTGCCTGCAGCTGGGCCAAGCATCCAGGCTGCTTTCTGAGCACCGGCTACCATGTGGCAGGGCCCCAGGGATGGTGGTGCCTGAATGTGTCCCATTCTCTCTGTCTTACAGGCTCTGCAGTCTGCGCCTGAAGAAACTCACGGTGCTGAAAGAGTTGGACAGAGAGCTGAGCTCTGTGCTTATCGCTGTGAAGATTCAGGTAGGCTCCTCTCCTTGCTGGTGCCTGATGGCAGCAAGCCCATCCTCGTGCCCTCTGTGGAGTGCTGGTCTGCGTGTCTCTTGCCTTGTGCCAACCCCTTGCTTCCATCTCAGTTAGCACCCTTGGGAAGATTTTGCCTCTTGGGCAGATGGGAATGATGCCCCAGGCACAGCAGCAAGTGTCTGGTGCTATTTTGTGTCAGGAATGAATTGGTTCAACCTCTGTATTGGAACAGACTGTGTCTTGCTTCCCTGCTTGCCTCAGCCAAGGCCCTCCTCTCAGAGTTTGGCATACCCCATCCCACCATTCCTGACCCTTCAGACAGGCCCAGTGCTAGGTGGTTTCTGGCAGTGCCCTCTCCGTCTGTGAAGAGTGAAGGGTGGGAAGGGGAAGGTGTGAGGAATCAGTATCTCTGTGCGGGACTTTACTGACATTTGCATCCTGTGTGATCTTGCTGCTACCTCTTCTGTCCCCTTTCTTTCTCTGCACATGCCTGCTAGTCCTGGTGTCTCTGCCCTGAACCAGGCAGAGGGGAGGGAAGATGATCTTTGCCACCAAGGGGAGAGGGATTTTGCTACCATCCTGGTATGTGCTGTTCACCCCGCTTCCGCTCTGTAGCTGGTGGTGAAGGAATGGGTCCCTGTGGGTGTGAGTGCATTCTTTCTGCCTGCCAAAGGACAGCACAGAAGCAAGATGCCTCTTGAGTATACTGTCCTTGCCACAGCTCCCCTAACCCCGCCAGGATGCCAGTGTCCTTCCTTCGTTCTTGTCAGTTGGTGGAAAAGCTGCTGATCCCATTGAAAGTACTGTGGGGCGGGAGCTCATCAGCTTTGCACTCCCACAGAGCTCTTTGTGCCGCACACATTAGGATCTAAATCCTGGATTAGCGCTGGAAGCTGCAGTATTAGTAGAGCTCTGGGAGACGGGGTTTGCCTTCATGGCAAACCTGATTCACTTGCAGAGAAGGAACTGAAATCAAGGTGTGTGAAACCAGGGACCCGGAGCAGGGACAGCTGGAGGATGCTGTGGCCCACACACTATTGGTCAGTGTCTCACTTTGCTAGCCTTCCCATCACTGTGTGTGGTGCCATTCCAGAGAGCTGAGAGCACTGGGCTTCCAGCCCTGAGACCTGTGACCTTTGGCGCAGTCTTTAACGAGGGAACAGTGTGGGCAGGGGAGAGCTGCCTGGCCTCTGGAAACACAGGAACAATCAACGTTGTCAGCAGCACCGGACCTGGAGGCTGGGAGTCAGCTGAGGGCTCTGAGTCCCACGTAGCTGGGAGGTCTCGACTGATCCCTCACTCCTGTTATCTCCTGCACTGCTGGTGCTTCTCTGGACTGCAGAACCTTGCACTCCCACACAGTCACCCATACACTTGGGCTGCTGTGTGCTGAGCGTCTGTGTCCTCAGTTGGCCTCTCATGTGCTGTAGAGACTGCACAGTGGGACTCCAGCTCTTTCAGAGATCCCTCCCATCCCTGCCACAGACAGCCTCGCACCCTGTGAACAGAAAAAATTAACAAGCCTCCACAGGGACTGTTTGAGGCCATGGAGGCTCTTCACTGCCAGGGAATGGAGAATGCAGTCAGGGTCTTGATTTAAACATGGACACCACCTTTCTGTGTGGCCTCTGCAAGGTTCCCTGCAAAGCTGAAGGAAACTGGAGGAGGATGTTTCTGCCTACATTACCCTGTGGCTCAATGCTCCTTGTGGGAGTGGGGTGGCTTTTGTGCCTTCCCAGGCTGCTTCCACCTGTGTGACCAGCCGCCTTGGCAGGGTCAGGGACTGCTGAGCCTTCTTGGAAGGCAGATGGAAGCTGTAGGCAGCTTCAGCGCAGCCTGCCTACAGAATGGCTTCAGATAGATCCATCCTTCCTGCTCCTCTCCTAGGTAACAGATGAGTCACGCTGGCAAGAAGTTGTTTGAAGGCTGCCCTGCAAGCGTTGCCATCTCCATCTTTTGAATAGAAACAGCTGATGCATGTAATTTGTGGAGGACCTGCAAATTCCTAAGGGGGAAAGCTGGGGGCTCATGGAAAGGGGAGCAGTGTTTGCTCTCATTTCAGTAGTAGCTCTGTTGTATTAAGGAAGTTGCCTGTCAGGAAGCTGCTGCTCTGAAAGGCAGATTGCATGGAAACAAAGCTCTGACCCTGCCTGAGTGGGGCTGGCACCAAGACAACAGCCCCAGCGCTGGAGACAGCCTGCTCGGTGAATGTACATGACCCAAAGGATAGTGTAAGCCTGTCTGGAATATCTGATCTCCTCACAGTCATCATGCCGTCTGGGCTTAATAAACAGCTTCCAAGTGTAGCATGTGCAGCTATCTGCTCCTTCATCTGAAAAGACTGCTGTCAGAGGACTAAGGGAGCTTTCTATGCCTACAGAACATACCCATTTCCCAGAAATGATTTGAATATTTAATGTTCGGTGGCTCCCAGTGAGATAAAGTCTGAGCTTCTGTGAAAAAAAGGACTTACTTTTGTATCACTTGAGTGGTTTTTGAGCCTTCATCCCCCTTTATTTGTTCTAACAGATTGTCGTAGAGCATTTCCTGCTGTGCATTCTTCAGCATGGCACTAAGAGATTCAGATGTGCCTGGCTCACCCCCAGTAAGGTGCAGATACCTGTCTTGGCACTGTAACTGCTTGTAGTGTAAAGGGGAACGTGGTGCTCCTTCTCAGCACCACATGAGCACCCAGTAGCGAGCTGTAAATAGAGGAAACAGTCAAAGAAAGAAGAAAACAAGCCCCACCACTCCCAGAACTTTCAGGTGCTGTGGGAGGGATGCAGATCCTCCTGCAGCTGCTTGCAGTACGTGGCTGGTGACTCAGGTTCAGCCCTTGGTACTGCTGGAGAAGGATGATGCTGGCAGCTCTTACGCAGCAAACTGAAATGTGTGCCACAAAAGAGGTGCGTTTGCCTCTGCCAGGCCTGCCTGCTGCCCTGGCCCTGCTCCCTGCAGGAATTTGGATTTCTTACTCCTTGCTGTGCATGGAAGGTACATGCAGAGTTTCCTGTCTACACTTCCCTTGTGCTTTGTTTCTAATAATTTTGCAACCACTTGCAGAGTTGTCCACTCCTGAGCATCCTAACTACCCCCGAATAACTAAATTTGCTGATGATATTTGGGCTGTTCTCTTCCAAAATGCACCTTTAGCTTGAATTCTGGGTAATGCTTTGTTGTCTGCCTTTGCTGGTCTCCTGTACTGTGTCAATTCTCTCTCCTTTTATAGGTTTGATGTGCAATTCTAGCCTCAATGCTATGTTTTAAATAGATTTATATCTGAAACTGTACCTTGTAAACCAGCCCTGGGCATCACATGCCTGTATAGCAGTCAAAGCTCTGGTATGTTTTCAGTCTATTAGGTGAAGTTCTGTGACCACAACCTCTTCCTATTGCTTTTCACTTCCTTGCCAGTCTTTGCCATCTGTGATCTTCACTGTAACAGTCCAATACTAAGTTTCCCTGTAGTAATCATGGTGATACTCAGCTGTTCTGTTGAAAAATCAGTCATACCTGACATAACATGAATTGCAGAACAGCTGACTACATCAGGTACTCTAGGCGGTGTCCAGCTGAAGTTTGAATTTCTCAAGGGATGGAAAATCCTCAGTGTTTCTGTGTCCTGTCCCAAGGTTTGACGGCACTCTCAGATCAAAAATTATATATTCTACCATCTGATTGTAATTTCCCATGTTCCAGCTTATCTTCCCACTCTGTCCTTCTGCACGTCTAGAGGAATTCACTTATGCGTTCTTTGCATCCTCCTGCTCAGTGTCTGTAAGCAGCAGTAAAGTGCCCCTCCACCCTCTCTTTTTCCATCTGAACAAACCCACCTTACTCAGCCTGTCCTGTAGGGCCAGTGCTTCAGCCCTTGACCATCCTGATATCTTCTCCTGGACTTGATCCAGTCTGCCAATGTCTGTCTTGTACCGGGGAGCCTGAACTGGCTCTGGAATCCAGTTGTGGTGTCACTAGTGCTGCATGGTGGGGAGGAATCTGTTTTCTCTGCCTGCGCTTTTGCTGAGGCCGATTGGTGTCATTACTGCAACAGGACGCTGCTGATGCAGGGGTACCTTGATGTCCCCCAGGATCCACTTGTCCCTTTCTGCAGAGCCTGCTGTGCTGCCTGGCATTCTTCCCAGGCAGCAAAGTCATGGAATGTCCTAGAAAGGACTTTGCTTTTGCTTTTGTCGAACCTCATGAAATTTGTGTCAACCTTACTAGAAATCCCAAATTGTTCTTTAATCCCTGTTGCTGATGGGCAGGCAGTAGCCCCATGGTGCTGGTTTCTAATCCATTTAATTGGAGCAGTGCTGGTTTCTGCTGGATGCTGGTTTTCTCCTGAAGGTGATCAGTGTTTCCTACTGGGTATGTGAGTGCCATCCATTTTGTAAAACCCTGCGTACCTTGCAGGCTGAACTTGTGTGTTGGATATCGGGCATTGGCTTTACCTCTCAAGAGGGCTGTACCTCATGCGTTTGCAGTACAGTTTCTAGACCATTTCCTACCCCATGGCTGTGTTCCATGGTGCCGTGGGAGCTGATCCTCTGATATTATAACCTCTCTCCCCTTGTGTGACCCCACAGACCAGGTGTCTCTGGACTTGAGCTCAGCCAGGGTCCAGCATGCCAGGTCATTGCACTCATAAAGAACTGTTCTGGACTTAAAAAATTTGGTTGTTTTGGGGTCTCTGAGCTCTGCTGCCATTCTGTTCTGCTTGCATTGTGATAATAAACAAACTTTTATTCCAGTCCTTGAATGCTACGTGGATGTTCTCCAGTGTTTCACTGAGGGCTGGAGCCTCACATTGGAGCTGGGTGTGTAATTTCCATAGCGGTAAATGACAGTACAAGACAGGATGGCGATGTTTATGAAACCTTCATTCAGTGGATGCACCACACAGGCTGTCCTCTGTTGTAACTCTGCCCCTGGAAATAGCATCTTGAAGAATAATTGCTGCAGCATGTGAGTTCTGTTGAAAGAATGAATCCTGGGTGGATAATCTCTCTGCAACAAACAGCAAGTGGGAAACGCACTGAAGTAAATGATCACAGTTCAAGTGACCACTTATCATCTCTGATTAAAGAAGAGTTCAGGAAGGAAGAGTCAGAGCATTCCTGGCCAGGAGTGCTCGTAGATGGTGAAGGGGATGAGCTCTACCTCTGCTCTTTGGGTTTGGGAAGACCTTTAACAGGAAAGGCTCATTTCTGGGAGTACTGTTGCAGATAGCTCAGGCTGGGCCTCTTGAGGACCAGGGAGGGTTTCACTGGAGTCTTTGCCTGTGTATCGGCAAGAACTAATGCTGCATCATTGCCAAATGTGAAGGCCATTCTTTCCTTCCCTCTGTACGTGGTTTGGTTGCTAACATGGGTAACACCAGCAACGGAGGTGCAAGGGAGGTCTTATATGAGCACCACCCAGGCTTGCGTTCCCATCAGCAAGCTTCCTTAGTCCTTGCTGGGTGTGGGAACACACCTTGGATTGCAGAGGAATGTAGCTGTAGTCTCCTTTACAATGCCACCTGCGTGCTCCTGGCATGACTTTTGAATCTGCTGTCCCATTCACACTGGAGATGATGAGCTGGGGGCTCTGGCCTCACCAAGGCTCCAACCTCACCCAACCTTAGCCAAATCTGGGGTTTATCTAATTTGCCATGACCAGTTTAGGATCCTTTTGGCCATGGCATCTGTTGGGACCAGTCTGGGAAGGGTGTGGGGATGCATCGAGGCCCCAGGAAGGGGCAACATATATGAGGTGGGACCATGGCACTTCAGGACATGGTTTAGTAGGCATGGTGGTGTTGGGCTGCCAGCTGGACTTGGTGATCTTAGAGGTCTTTTCCAACTTTAATTATTCTGATTCTATGACTGCTGTGCCTACTTGATTAGCTTTGACCCATCTGCTCACTAGTCCACAGTTTAAGTACCACTCACAAAAGCAGCAGGTCTATCCTGTTGCTTCCATAAATCCGCGTCTCAGCTTTCTGTCCCATTCACAGAGAGGCAGGAACCACCATAGGATATTTTATAGTTGGAGCTGATCCCACAGCCATGCAGGATCACGGCCAGTGGGCATGACCCTTTTTAGGGGGGTGGGGGGCTGTGAGTTGTGCCACCCTGTGACAGAGAACCTGGTGCACGCAGGCAGCACTTTTCATCCCCTAAGTCACTCAGCATCTGCGACAGGAGCCAAGCTGTAGAGATAGGACAGAAGTAAACAGTGAGAACAGCTGTGTGGTTAGAGTGCCTCCTGTACTGCCCTTCTGGGGCACAAAAACATTTGTGTCTGCATGGAGAGGTAAGGCCTGTTGCCTGAGGAGAAAACTGGGAGGAGTTTTCTGAGGGATAAGATGGACAAGCAGGGTGGATCCCTGTTCCCCTGGGCCATCCTGCCTTGGTTGTGGCAGAGATATCCAGCCAGCTGTGCTTGGGCAGGGGTCCGCCTGCTGGGAAGTGGAGATGTGCTCCAGGACCTGTTCCTCTCCTGGCTAGTCAGTGTGCTGGGGCCCTTCTGCTGGTGCTGTACAAATAGCTCACACTCCCTTTAGCAGCACCCGCTTCCACAGCTCCAGTGGGCCCTGCTGCAAGGAGCCAGATTAAGCAGAGTAGGCTTGGGAAGAGCAAGTGCTCTTTGTCCAGTCAGATTATTGACCACGAAGACCCTCAGGTCCTAAAATCAAATCTTTAGGTGTGTCAGTGCTCATCACAGACCTTAAGGCAAGCGTTCGGGTCAGAATACAGGTAGTGAGCAGAGTGCATCCCTGAGCAGGTGGGAAAGGAGAAGGGGCCTTTGGCAGCTTGGGAGAAACTGCAGGCTTTTGGTAAGTGTTTGTTGCTGTGTGTAAGGTGGCTCTGTGAGCTGGAACAGAGCAGAGGTGAGGTGCTGGCTCTTCCCTTGTGGACTGTGAACACCATTGACCTGTGTGTGAGGTGCAGTGGAGTCTCTGGCCAAGATACTCCAGCTTAGCTGTGTGTGTCTACCGATCTTCTCATAGGGTTCAAAGCGAGTCCTGAGATCAAATGAATACGTCCTCCCACCTGGTGGGCTGATGGAGACCGAGCTGGAGCTGACCTTCTCACTGCAGGTACCTTGTGTTGCCTGGTTCCCTGAGGTCCCTGGTGCTCCTCTCACCTCCCATTCCTCAGCAAGCACTGCTTTGGAGGCTTAGTGGGAAGCAGGAGGCCTCTGAGGAGGGGTCTCCTGTGGTTGCGCATGCTCAGATTATAGCAGCACATATTCCTGCTGCTGGCCAGCTGCTCCATTGCTTTTTTTTNTTTTTTTTTTTTTTTTTTTTTGCTTGGCATGGGGATTTGGAAGATGATGGGGAATACGGGTGGCCTTTGAAGGGCACCTTAAAGCTTAGTGGGTCGAGTCCTGCTGTACATCAGCACTGAGAAAGAATTTCTGCCTGCATGTCACGCTGAGCTGTGCTCTCATGCTGCTATCTTCCCTGTGCTTCCCTTCCTCAGTACCCACACTTCCTCAAGAGAGATGGCAACAAACTACAGATCATGCTGCAGCGGAGGAAGAGATACAAGAACCGCACGATCCTGGGCTACAAGACGCTGGCAGTGGGAATCATTAACATGGCTGAGGTACAGGGTGCTGGGAACAGAAAGGAGCTTAGCGCAGCCTCCCCGTGCCAGTGCTGGGAAGGCAGTTGGGTCATCTGGCAGGCGCTTGGTGCTGTGAGTGCTCCAGCTGGTTGGGTAGCTGTAAGACAGAGGAGGTGGGCTACCAGTTGTGCCCTTGTGCCCCCCTGACAGGGACCTTTTCTGTCTGCGTAGGTGATGCAGCATCCGACAGACGGTGGGCAGCTTCTTGGCCTCCACAGCAACATGAAGGACGTGAACATCCGAGTGGCTGAAATAAGCATCTACTCTTTGTCTAGCCAGCCCATTGACCACGAGGATGGGAGCGTCCCCTCTGGTCCTAAAATCAAAGCTTCAGGTGTGTTAGTGCTCATCCCAGAGCTTATGGCAAGTGTTTGGGTCAGGACATGGGTAACGGAGTATATACCCAAGTGACTGCCAGCAATACCAGTCATTTCACTGGAGCCATGGCAGGCATCATGCTTAGCTGAGACATCTGCGCTGTCTGCTTTCAGATCGCTCCCCAGACATTGATAACTACTCTGAAGAAGAGGATGACAGCTTCTCCTCAGAGCAGGAAGCCAGCGATGATGCTGTGCAGGGTCAGGTAAGGAAGACCTGGCAAGGTGGCTAATGTCCTGGTCCTGTTTCTGGGGCAAGAGTCAGAGATCAAGGGTCTCGATACCCCTGAGTCCTTTCATGTCCCTCATAAACATTTGTCATGGTTTCAGAGGGCAGAGAGCCGCAATACTTGGCAACAGGAAGAACTGAGGGCTTCTGTTGTGTCCATGGTGGGGCAATGGGCTTTGAAGAGCGTAGATCTCACTCATCTGTCCTTGGAGCTGTCTGGTCGGCAGCATAAAACCTCTGCTGAGCCCCTTCCATCTTGCACCATGATTCTTTCCCATCTCCCTGTGATAAAAGGCTGGCAGCTGCCCTTTCTCTGAGAGAGGACAGAGATTTTAGGAAGAAGTACAGTCTGGATCTGAAAGTGATCAGTGGTCGCAGACCCATCCCAGACCTGTGACAAGCTGTGCCACTGCTGTTTGCTGTCCTTTGGTTGTGATGCCTACTCTTGAGGCCAAAAAACACGTGTGCTAGTGTGCTGATCGAGCACAGGGACAAACCGCTGTTCAGGGTTCTCTGCGTTACCTTGTCCCATCATGCTGGGTTAACACATCAGAGTCCTGTGTCCCTGCAAGCTGTGTGGGTTGTTGAGGTTGATGCCTGAGAGAACACTTTTTGTGAGCTCAGATGCTGTGCTCTCTGAGCTAACCCTGGAGAGGAGAAAGCAGGAGAACAACGCATGGGTCATGGGGAGGCTGCTGAGTGCAGAGAGAGGAAATCTTAGATTGTAGCGAGGACTTTTGCAGAAAGCTGCTGTCTCTCCTCTGAATCTCACTGGAATCTATCTCTCTGGAGGGACCTGGGGGTAAAAGCGCTGCGGGACGGTGCTAAGGAGGGAGAAGGATCTACATAGAGGTGGGAGAAGTGAAAAGCAAGGCTTTGGAAGCAGAGTGGACCAAAGCTTTTCAAAATGAGGAGGGCAAGCATGGGGCAGGGGAACTTCTAGGAGATGCTGCTCCCTGCACTCTGAGTTGCTCTGATGTGCTGTGACCTTTTGCCTGCAGGATCTGTTTGATGAAGAGGATGACTTGAGGAAAACCAAGAAGGCTAGGAGGAAAATGATCCGAACCACATCAATGACCAGAGTAACATCAACATTTACAATGTGATCAAAGGGATGGAAGAGATTTGGTTCCTCCCCTCCCTGCTGGGAGTTGGGGGCCTTGGGGAGATGCTGGCAGTGGTGCAGAGCAGGGGAGAGAGCTCTTGACTCTGAGAAGGGGTGAACCTCTTACCCTTGATGAGTTAGCTTGGTGATCAGAGCTGTACCCCAGCTCATGGTCTGTGCTGTGCTTAGCCTGGCTTCATATCAGTGATGACCAGCATGCAACACAGTTTTGACTTGCTGATGTGACATGGTCTCTTCCCTTTCCCTCCCTGAGGAAGAGGAAAGTTGGCACGAGGAAGGGTGACCCCTTAGCAATTTCCTTACCTGTCAGCAGAAGCAGGGAGCTGCCCTGCCAGTCCCATGCTCTCCAAGCATCTCATCCCCATCTGCTTCAACCTGGCAGGTCCCTGGGCACCTTCCTGGGTTTCTTTCCCATCATTTCTTGCTTCAAGGCAGTGTTCCTCAACCGGATGGTCTAGGGAGAAAGCGGATTTGAATGGAGAGAAGGTGCTGTTCCAGCCTGTAGCTCAGAGAGTTTGAGTCCTTTCACCCTCCCACGTGCCCAGAGACAGTGGTTTCTCACAGAGTCTGAATTTAGTGCAAATCCTACAGCAGATTTAAAAACCAAAGGAGGTCATAACTGACTTCAGGCCTGTGGATCCAGAAAGGAACGGACAGCATGTTAAGGCAACTGTGGCCTGTACATTAGTTATTTTGGAGGTTGGTTTGAGAGTTCCGCTGATTTTCCTTCTTCCTTTGTTCTGTTTTAGCAACCAAACTTCAAGCAGAAATTTGTGGCATTACTGAAGAGGTTTAAAGTGACAGAAGAGGTAAGAAGCGGGAAGGCTGCCCCACTGGGAGTGTCTCCTGAAGATGTGTAGGTGTCAGAGTGCTGGTTTCCATTCACTGGGGGCACAAGGTGTGAGCCACAGGTGCCCAAGGTGTGAGCCACAGGTGCCCAAGGGAGCTGCCAGTGGTTGGGTGAGACACGGCACAGACTGGGCCTTGGCTTTTGCAAAGCCTTCTCCCTCATAAAGGCAGCTCTGAGCCTGAGGCTCAAATCAAAACCATATTCCTGTTGGGGAGAGGGACTAGGGGAAGAAGGGTGCTGTCATACGCTGGCCTTGCTCCAGGAGCTAGTGTTGCAGAGGTACAACTGAGAGCCCACTAATGTCAGGAGAAGAAATTCTTCATGATGAGGGTGATGCGGCGCTGGCACAGGTTGCCCAGAGAAGTCATGGATGCCCCATCCCTGGAAGGGTTCATGACCAGGGTAGATGGGATCTTGAGCGACCTGGTCCAGTGACAGAGGTGTCCCTGCTTGCGGCAGGGGGGTGGAACTTGATGATCTTTAAGGTCTTTTCCAACCCAGACCATTCTATGATCACACTGGGGTAGCTGGCCATGGATGGGAACCTACACTGAGTGCACATCACAGTTGGTGGAGGTCTTCCCAGGCATCTTACCTCACAGTATGATGGGTTTCTGCGACTCAGTGGGATATCAAGCTCATGGCATCCTCCTCTGGCCCAATGACGGCATCACTTGTTTCTTCCGCAGCCTGGGTTTGGCTCCCAGAGGTGGGAGCAGTGCTGTGCTGTGCCTCGTGACTGGGAGGGAGCTTGTATGAGCCTAGCCTGGGATGCAGATGACTCCAAAACTCTTCATTTCCCTCTGGGCTTGGTCCCACAGGTCCTGGACTCTGACCCTGTAGACCAGACCCAGGAGGTGGAGGAAGACTTGGGCTTGCTCTATGACAGTCTGGAAGAGTGCAACAATAGTGACAGTGGCCCGGAGATCGAGGACAATGAGAGTGTGCACAGCACACCTAAGCCCACACTGAGGTAAGAGTTGCAGGGAGTCACAGGCCGACAACACAGTCTGTGGGATGTGGAGAAACATCCTCTGACACTTTTCTGTTGCTTGGGCCAGTGTCTTGTTGCAAGCATTGTCTTGTCTCCATTCCCATTGCCATGTTCTGCTGGCACCACCGAGCTCCTCACTTTTATATCCTATTTAATAAACTCAAAACTGCCCATTGAAACTGGCTTCCTTCACATTTAGTTTCATTTAATTTCCTGCCAGCCCAGCACCTGACACTGACTGGAAGCGTTGTCTACTTCATCTAAGTCCCTGCTACTCCCAACTCTCCTATCTTTCTGCCGACAGTCCTGCCCTTCTTGAGGCTCTCCACACTGAAGCATGGCTGTGTTTTGAGCGCTGTGTGACTGCTTGGGCCAGTCCTTGTGTCCCTGTGAGATCTGCATGTAGCATTCCCACCCTCCGCGGAGGCACATGACTAGCAACCATCAGCAATGTTCCTCAGCCCATTCCTCAGGCACCCAGTGGCTTGACTTGCTCTGCCAGGCACTACTGACTTGGCACAGAGGTCTTCATTGGACCACGTGGTGAAACCAGGCTTTTCTCCCATGTGATCTGCATTCACCTGGCCTTTCTGCTCATGGCTGGCCTGTTTTCATGCTGTCCTTCATTGAGAACATTGCCTTTTATTGTCTTTCTTCTTGGCTGCTTCACAGCGTGCTGGGTTTCTTCTAGCTGAGCCAAGCTTGCTTGTCATTATTGTTTCTGTAATTCAGTATTTAAATGTAATTTGGATTAGTCGGAGTCCCTTCTGAAGGTACTGAGCAGGGGTAGCAGGCTTGGTATGCCGCAGGCAAACTGTTTCAAAATAAATCTGCTGGATTCAGGAACCCGTGGGGCACTGAGGAGGAATGAGGAACATGACAGAAGTCATGTTTTCCACAAACCCACAAGTCTTGAAGGAGACAGAAGGCAGATGGGAAAGGGGGAGCTGCTTAGTTGGTTTGCTTGGACTCCAAAAGAAGTTTCGTATAGTTCCTTATCAAAGGAAACAGGTGCTGTGGGAGAAGAGTTGTCAGGGCAATCCCAAGCACAATTAGAGGCTGGGTGGAAAATTATTTGAGAGCAGCCCCAAAGAGAAGGGCTTGGGATGCTGATAGATGAGAAACTCAACATCAGCTGGCAATGTGAGTTTGCAGCCTAGAAAGCCAAGTGTCCTGTGCTGCATCAGAAGAACCAAGACCAGCAGAGGGAGGGAGGGAATTCTGCCCCTCTGCTCTGTTTTGGTGAGACCTCACCTGGAGTCCTGCATTCAGTTCTGGTGTCCTCAGGACAGGAAGGACATGGATCTGTTAGAACAAGTCCAGAAAAGGCTGTGAAGATGATCAGAGGGCTAGAGCACCTCACATACGAGGACAGTCTGAGATAATTGAGGTTGTTCAGCCTGGAGAAGGCTCTGAGGAGTTCTCATAGCAGCCTTCCAGTACTGAAAGGGAGCTACAGGAAAGGTGGGCAGAGGCTCTTTATCAGGGAGTGCAGAGATAGGACAAAGGGGAATGATTTTAAGCTGAAAGAGGGGAGATTTGGTTACAATATTAGGAAGAAATGTTTTTCTGTGAGAGTGTTGAGGCACTGGCACAGGTTGCCCAGGGAAGTTGTAGATGCCCCATCCCTGGAGTTGTCCAAGGCCAGGTTGGATGAGACTTTGAGCAACCTGGTGCAGTGGGAGGTGTCACTGCCCATTGATATGGGCATATGATACTATGGTGTTGCAGCCCAGCCTGTAAATTCAAGATGTTGGATTTATTTATTGTCATAGATGGTCTTGCTGATCTCACTATGAAAATCTCTGTGGAGCAAGGATGTTAACATAGTCCCTAGGAGTGAGCAGTGGCTGGTGTTCTGGACTGGAGCAGTAGTGTTGGGAGCAAATAGCCATCCTCCTAATAGGCCACATGGCTGTAGGCTACTTCTGCGCTGGGGCAAAACCAGAGCTATAACTGAGTCTCTTGGGTAAGACCTCAGCAGTCAGAGCCGATGAGTGAAGAACAGAGGTAAAGGAGCGCATGCCTCCATAGGCTACCAGGAAAATGGATAGGGAGAGGAGGCTAATTCATTGAAAACAGGAGGAAGCTGTTTTCAGAATGGTTTGGGTTGGAAGGGACTGTAATGATCACCCATGGGCAGGGACATCTCCCACTGGATCAGGTTGCTCAAAGCCTCATCCAGCCTGGCCTGGAACACCTCCAGGGATGAGGCTTCCATGACTTTTCTGGGCAACCTGTGCCAGTGCCTCACCATCCTCACAGCAAAACTTTTCTACCTTATGTCTCATCTAAATTTCCCCTCTTTCAGCTTAAAACCATTCCCTCTTGTCCTATCCCTGCACTCTCTAATAAAGAGCCCCTTCCCAGCTTTCCCGTGGCCCCTTTCAGTACTGGAAGGCTGCTCTAAGGTCTTCCTGGAGCCTTCTCTTTTCTAGAGTGAACAACCCAGCTCTCTCAGCCTGTCTTCATGTGGGATGGGAGGGCTGGCATTTACCTAAACCTCAGCATACTGAGGCTCAGACTCAATCATATCTGTAGGAGACTTTAAACTATGAAAGAGGGAAATCTGAGAGTTGCAGGAGGACTCTATGCTCAACATGACACATCCTCTAGGGATGAAAGCTGCTGAATTGCAAGTGAGAGAGGGCAGAAAGAGACACAGCTTCCATAGGGTGACAGCTCCATTTAAATGGAGTGTTGAAAGCCAGACCAAGTGCATACAATCTTATGAGAAGCGGCTGAGGGAGCTGGGTTTGTTTAGCATGGAAGAAAGGAGCCTGAGAGGAGACCTTATTGCTGTCTACAACTGCCTAGAAGCAGGCTGTAGCAAGGTTGGTGCTGGTCTCTTCTCCCAAGTAACAAGTGATAGGATAGGAGGCAGTAGCCTCAGGTTGCGCTGGGGAGGTTGAGATTGGATATCTGGAAAAATTTTTCACTGCAAGAGTTCTTAGGCACTGGAACAGCTGCCCAGGGGAGTGTTGAGTCGCCATCCCTGGAAGTGTTTAAAAGATGGGCAGATTTGGTGCTCAGGGACATGGTTTAATAGTAGACAGGTATGACTGGACTTGATCTCAAGCGCCTTTTCCAGTCTAATGATTCTGCGATGATTCTATGAATCTGAACACATCCAATGTCTAAGGAAAAGGAGGGACCAAAGATACTTTTTTTGAGGTGCCAGCAGCACTGGCGTTTGTCACATTGTGGTATGATTACTGCAACAGGACTGAGGAGTGTGGGAGAGACACTGATAGCAGTGTGAACTATTAGAAGACTCACACATTTCCCTGGTTTGACATTAAGTTATTAACGTTGTCTGTATGGATTGAAATTACGGGCTGAGAAAAGGCGAGTGTAGAGTAATGGCTGTGGCAGGGTGGTGACAATGTCTGAGATCCAATAGCAGAGAATGGAGAGGTAGAGACAACAGAAATGTGTTAATAACAGGAGACACCATTTATCTCTATGTGACCTGGAGAAAATGTCCCACCAGGGCACAATGCCAATGCTAAACTTGTAGCTTTGGTAAATGGACATGTCATGGAGCAGCTCTTCATGGAGCCAATGAGAGGAAACGTGAGCCTTGAGTTCTCCCAGCGTAAATACTGCTGCTGAAGAGTTGTTCTGTGGCAGGAAACAATCGTTTACAGACATGGAACTTCTCTGTAGGAGCAGTAGAAGCAAAGAACATGACAAACACTGTTGTGCCGAGCAGCACAACTGTGTAGAAATGAGGAAACACATTAAAAGGGGAGTCAAAGGAGCAGCCAGGATGTTCAGAGGCCCATAGCTGTCCTGCAGAAAACTGCAGCTACACCCAGGAGAGAGAAAATTCTGGCAGTGTCCTAACAGATCTACTCTATACCCTATGTCTCTGTGGCCATCTCTGGAAACCTGCAACCTGCTATCCCCATCAGCACACCAGGGAAATCAGGAGAAGCTTTTCCTGGGAGTTAGTGAGCAAATATATACATAGAGCCTAGAAGGAAGCAGGCTTAGATCTCCTGCAAGGACATGAGACATTGCAGATGGAGTACAGTTGCTGAAGGGGTCCTGGAAGAGCTGGCAGGTGAGATCCAGTGATAGATCCTGCTTGTTTCCTAAAGACTAGCCTTTGAGTAGCCCATGGGAAGTGGACGGGGTCCCTGGCGAGTAAATAATGGGTAGGAAAAGGGGAAACTGAGGTGAACACTCAACACTCTGGTGGCAGAGGCAGTCTGGCTACCCCAAGGTCCCGTGTTAACCATTGTAACTTGGGAATGGAATTGCACCATGCAGCTCAGAGGCCTAAAAAAGGCAAATTTAAATGCTGGAGAGCAGAACAGGACATTGTACTGCTGTGCTGCCCAAGGTGTGGTTCTTCATGCAATACTGTGCTTTGCAGAGCCTCAGGAAAAGTGAAAATGGACAAGGAAGGTGGAAGCTGCTGCTGGAAGCATGCAGCAGCAGCACTTAGAGGCAAGGAGCCCTCCCTGGAAAAAGAGGAGCAGAAGGGAAGGCAGACGAAACCTGTGGAAGCCATGGTGGTGCAGAAGGGGCAGAGAGATGTTGACAGAGACTATACACCAGTGAGGTGGGGCAAAGTGGTTGTTCCTCAGCCTGCACTGCAGTGGTAGGGAATCACCTGAGAGGGAAATCACTGCTGATGAGGAGACAGGGACTCTACCTCCAGCTCACTGGGTTCTGAAACTTAGCCCCATTGGTATGGGGTGGCTCCATCCTGTCTCTGCACCTAGTGTCACTGCAGTAGACCATGGTGCATGGAGCTGGGAGCCTGCTGGCAGGTCTACTCCAAGACCACGAGGTGCTCAGACACTTGGGTATCTGGCCCTGTGTCTCGTTGGTGACCTCTCCACAGTGCTCTGTACTTGGGCCAGGCCAGCGGGGATGTGCTGGGATCGTGGTGACTTTGTTCCTCTCTTATTCCTGCCTTTTTCTCTCCCGTCTGTCTGTCTGTCTGTCCGTTCGTCTGTCTGTTTCTCTGCAGGCGTTTCTTTGAGGGAGTCTCTCATTCTGGTTCCCAGACTGAGATCGGCAGTCTGCACAGCCAGAAAGGGCAGGATCAAGAGTCGGGCAGCCCTGTGAGTTACACCACCACCACCACCACCTCTCGCCCCCTTCCCTCCCCAGCCAGCCCAGCATCCCTGCAGTGCCTGCAGCTCCCTCTGAGACCACAGCTCCCGGCAGCACCTGCCCGGGTCTGCTCCTTCCCTTTTCTCCTCTTCTTTTTCCCAGCGCAGGCAGACAGGTTAGCGATGGGGGGCATCCTCTGGGGCCGCTCCCAGGTTGATGCCGGGCTCCCCTGTGGGAGCGTTTGTTCTGTGAGGCCAGGCAGTTGCCCTACACAGGTGCTCCATCCTGCTCTGATTCCATTCCCTATCCCCCAGGGCGAGGCAGACAAGAGGAAGCCAGGAACACTGCGACCACAAGAAGAGCCAGGAGTGGAGGTCCCTGCAGTGGTGAGTCCATGCCATGGGATGTGAAGTGGGTTTTGAAGCTCCATCAGGTCCCACCTTGCTTTCAGGGGTGACCATCAGGCTGGGACCAGGGCTGTGGGGTCAAGTAAACTGCACTGGAAAGCAGCGAGAGTGGAAGGAGAGTTAAGGTCTCCAGGAGATGCAGCCCAGCCTCCTCAAGGCCCTGCAGCTTTAGCTCTCCAACAGGGCCATCAGGCCTGTCCTGGATGGGGCTACCAGGGATGCAGGGAACAGGGCAGGGAGAGTGGTGCACATAAACTGACTGTGTGTGGCCTACAGGAGCTGGCCACAGAGGAGCCGTGTTCACGAGTGGCCCCTGCAGAGGCTGCCACAAAGGAGGGCAGTGTGGACAGGCTGGCCCAGCTGGGCCCTGGAACCAAAGCCGAGCTCCCCAGTGCTGTGTCCCCCAGGTAAGTTGGGTCTGCACCCTGTGCCAGGGACAGGGGTCTCATGCTGGCTCCCTGGTGCAAGTTGGGGTTGGCAGAGATGAGATTTCTTTAATGGTGTCGCCTCTCCTGTTTCTCACTTGCAGCAAGGCAGAGAGCAAGCAGTTGTGGCGTCCCCGCAGCACGTCTGTGAAGGACCGGCAGAGCTCCAAGGGACAGGGTGGCCGCGCCAGCAGCCTGGACAGTGAGAGCTCTCCAGACTCATGGCACAGCACCCAGGTGAGGCCCTGGGAGCCACCTCGCCGGGAGGCTTCTCACCTGAGAGCCCTGCCAAGCCTTCATCCAGGGGCAGAGCGGCTGAGGTGGCAGGTTGGGACCATTAACTCTTGTGATGCCTTGTAGGTGCCCCGAAAGTCTGTTTACGATCAGCTGAACCAGATCCTGGTTTCAGACGAGCAGCTTCCCGAGAGCATTGTACTGGTGAACGTCGCTGAGTGGCAGGGGCAGGTCAGTAGGCATGATGGGAACTGGATGCATGTGAGCAGGGTCCCAGGGGATTCTCCCAACCACAACAGGGTGAATTTCCTAGGCAAACTGGAACCAGTTGTGCCCTCTTCTGCCCCATCACAGCCATTCCCATCAGGGAGAATGGTGCATTATGGTTGGACTCGATGATCCAATGGGTCTTTTCCAACCTGGTGATTCTATGATTTGCACAACGCTGAGCTACATTCGTTAGACTCCATTGTGTCTACTTCATCTTTGGCCACATACCAGCAGTGCTGGATCCTCAAATCAGGATGCCCTGAGTTGTCCCAGGAAGGCTGTACATTGTGCCCTCACTGCTTGACCCTGGTTCCCAGTGACCACACTGGTCTTGTTGGATGCCCTGGCAGAGGTGCCAGACTCACTGTGCTGATACCCAGCCCTGAGAAGCACAAAAGATGCTGTTTCCCACTCACGAGGTGGGAGAGCATAGCCCCCTCCCAGAGGGCATTGACTGTATTGTCAGAGCTGGAGCCTCTGGGCTCCAGATGAGCCCTGCCTCCCTCATACATGCATGAATTGTCTGCTGGAAGTCATCACGGCTGTGTACGTGCATGCAAAGATGCATTAAAGCACTGGTGAGACTCCTTTGGGATCCTGCGGCCACATTTGACATCTAGAAACAGTACCAGGAAATCAAGGCAATGGCCAAAGCAGGGCTTCTCAGTGGGAAGTGGTGGAGTCTTGGCCCAGGCTGCACATCCTTGGCACGTACCTGCTCTAGCTCTTGTCCTAATGGGCAATAAAGGAGCAGTGCTCATTCCCAGACCCTGTTGTGGCATCTCCTAAGGCCCATTGTCTAGCACAACTGCCTGTTTTATCACTGTCCAGCTGCACAGACACCTGAAGAGCCACAGGAGGATTTTGGAATGCCACAGCAGGAGAGAGCGAGAGAAGGGGATGAGCAGAGGGGGACTGAGAGCTGGGCCCTGCTGTGGGATGGCAGGATTGAAATTGGAGGGTCCCTGGACTGAACCCTGTATCTTGAGGAGCACAACCTGGTTCTTGGGACATTCTTTCCCTTGCCATCACAGGGTGGTGACCTCTGTGTTCATAGACGAGCATGGGGGGCTAGGGAACCAAACTGGGAGAAGGAGGGATCTCAGGCAAGCAGCCAGGGGTGACCGGGGGGGTTGAGCCTCCCTGCATGACGCGGGTGGGGACAGGGGCCCCCACTCTCTCCCAGGGACATGGGGCAGGATAGGCATAGGCTGGGGCTGGCCAGTGCTGCCATGCTCCCTGGGATGCCTTAACCTGAGCTCTCTGCGTTGGCAGTACGTGAGTGAGCAGCTCCAGGCACACAAGCAGTTGGTCGTATCCACCTGCTCCGTGGCGGACATCCAGGCAGCCTTCAACACCACTGTCTCCCGCATCCAGCGATAGTGAGTACAGCTTGGGCTCAGCCTGGTGGCTCCCTGTAACTGCAGGGAAGGGCTGGGAAGGACATTGGCTCCACCAGGGATTGTTAGGACCTTTTGGGATTGTAGACACAACTATAGGAGCAGGCACTTGGGAAAGCAGGATCTCCTCTCTAGTGACCGGTGATAGGACGTGAGGGAACGTAACGCGGCGGGGGCCAGAGAACTTCACAAACAAATCAATATGATTTCAAATGAAGTCTGGTTTATTTAGGGTTCACCCATTTATATAGGGCAAGCAGGCCAAAACATCAGGTAAACTCCCATTGGTCACCCTGCCCTAGCAACTAGCCTCTCCTGGCAACTGCCCATCCCAAAATCTCCCTGCCACCAGCCTGAAAAGCTCCTGCCCCCACCTGCAAACCACTTCATTAACATAACACAGTCATCCAAAATCTTTGTGACTCTCCCAGCTCCGCCCTGCCAGGGCACTTAAAGAACAATACCAACAGGAACAGCAGGAATATCTTCTGGGGGAGGGTTATGTTGGATATTGGGTGGTGGGGCACTGGCAGAGGCTCCCCACAGAAACAGTCCCAGCACCAAGCTTGACAATATTCTGAAGCATTTGGCCAACATCCTCAGACACATGGTGTGAGCGTTGGGGTGTCCTATGCAGGGACAGGAGTTGGACTCAATGATCCTTGTGGGTTCCTTCCAATTCAGGACTTTCTATGATTCTGTGAGTGCTCAGCAAGCTGGAAGTTGTCAGCAATGGGTTTCTGGTGTTGGGCACGTCCCTACCCCTAGACCCACCTGTGGAGCCACCACCTGTGCATCACAGTCTCTGTCTCTCCCTGTGGCAGCTGTAACTGTAACTCCCACATGCCTCCCCCGGTGAAGGTGGTTGTGGCCGGGGACCAGAGCTACCTGAGCATCGTGCTGCGGTTCTTTGTGGAGCAGCTGGCCAGCAAGACGCCTGACTGGCTCAACTACCTTCGCTTTCTGCTTGTGCCATTGGGTGAGAGCTACCACCAGCCTGGCCCCAGCCTCCTCTTGTCCCATCACTCCCTCCGCCAACGTCACCCTTCTCGCCTGCAGGCTCTCACCCTCTGGCCAAGTACCTGGCCTCGGTGGATAACAAATACAGCACTCTCTTCCTGGACACAGCATGGCGAGAGCTGTTCAGCAGGGCTGAGCCGCCCATCGCAGGTGAGGAGTGGAGCACAGTGGGGCCAGCAGTGCCAGGGCGGGGAGCCCAACAGCCACCAAGCTCCTGACGGCTCTTTGTGCCTGCAGACACTGTGGACATCGCGGGCCGTGTTGCCCAGTTCATCGCTGGAGCCAGCCTCTCTCACCAGCTCCCCATCTCGGAGGCCATGCTGACCTACAAGCAGAAGAGGTGAGCGTGACCCCACGGCCTCGTTCGACCCGGCCTGCACTGAGGGAGACAGGGAGCGATGTAGTGAGGCCCCACGCGGTCCGGTGCTGAGGGGAGCTGGGGTTCCGCAGTGCCATCCCTGCCACCCTCCGGTGTGCTTGGCCCCTCCGGCAGCTGTGGGCTGCAACAGCCCCACGGTGGGATTGGCTGCCAGGGCTGGGCTGGGCCAGGGGCCGTGAGCCGGCACGGTGCTGCCAGGGGGTTGACGCTCATGTTCCAGCTGCACTCACCTCTCCCTTCTCTTGGTTTCTGGCACCCAAGGAAGAGAAGTCTCTATTTTGATTTTTATATCAGGTATTGGCTTGTGCTTGCTGTGCCGCTGCCTGGCCCCCTCCCGCCTTTCCCTTCCATGTGCGTCCATCCCTCTTGCCGTGCAGAGGAGCCGTGACCCCGAGGTGGGGCAGGGCTGCCCTCCCGCATGCCAGCCCTCTCCCAGTGCCGGAGGGGCCAACTCCTTGCCTCCTTGTGTAGTGTGCCCTGTGCTGCTGTCGGGGACAGGGTGTCCCAGGGGAGGGAGGGCACAGGAGGTATGCTCCCGGTGGCCGCGGCACTGGGCCTGGCCAGCAAGGGGGTTCCGTGGGCCACAAAGCCAGCCCCACGGAGCTTGCAGAGTCTGACCAGCCTCTCTTCCTTGTGCAGCCCTGACGAGGACTCCTGCCAGAAGTTTGTACCGTTTGTTGGGGTGAGTGTGCTGAAGGGCCAGCAGGCGATTGGGGCTGGGGGAGAGGGGCAGCGCTTGGGCTCGTCTGACTCCCGCATCCTTGCAGGTGGTGAAGGTGGGCCTGGTGGAGCAGTCCTTCAGTGCCTCTGGTGAGTCCTGGGGAGCCCACAGACCCTGGCTCCCTTCCCCACGGGGGGGGGGGCCTCTTCTGGTGGTCCCCTAGGTCCCCTAGCCCCACCCCAACCCACACTCTTCCTCCCTAGTGGATTCGGATGATGCCGCAGCCTGTGCTCCCTCACTGCTGAGCTCCACGCCAGCCGCCACTGCAGCGGCTCCCTACAGCAAGGAGACCGTGAGCACCCCTCCGCCCTCCCCGTCCGTCAGCAGTGGCCTCTCTGGTGCTGGGTAAGGGATTCCAGCTCGGGCTGGGAGGGTTTGGGGTGCTTACTGGCCTGGCTGCCACGTTTGTTCCAGAATTGCTAGGCCAGTGCACTCCGAGGGCAGGATGCAGCCAGGCTGTGGGGAGGGAGATGAGAAGCAAGGCCAACACCCGGGTTCTGCATGGCGCTGCCTGTGCCCTCCAGGTCTCTGAGCCCTGGTGTGGAGGTGATGGGCCTGCAGGTGGATTACTGGACAACACAAGGGCTGGACAGGAAGAAGGAGGGCGAGAAGCGGGAGACGGGTATCAAGAACACACTCAAGAGCAACTTCCGCTCGCTCCAGGTCAGCCGCATCCCCAGCACGGGGGAGCTGGTGCCCCCCAGCACCATGGCCATGACTGTGGTCACCAAGGAGAAAAACAAGAAAGGTAACCAAGCCTGCCCTGGGGTATTCTCTGGCCACGGGGCCACAATCCATTCCAAGACAGGCAGGGGGGAGCCCACAGGAGGGCAGGGCCCAGTCCATGCAGCCAGCCCTGGGGTGAGGGCTCCCACCCAGGGCCAGAGACATCCTAATGTTGCTGCTGCCTGTCCTCGCTCCCCTAGTGATGTTCCTGAGCAAGAAGCCGAAGGAGAAGGACCTGGAGCCCAAAAGCCAAGTCATTGAAGGAATCACACGCCTCATCTGCACAGCCAAGCACCAGAACACCATGTTGCGAGGTGAGGGAAGGTGCTAGCCCCGTGGGGCCGTGGGTGCCGGACCGCACGGCACAGGCTGTGCCTCACCACACCCTCTCCTCTCAGTTTCCATAGATGGGGTGGAGTGGAACGATGTGAAGTTTTTCCAGCTGGCAGCGCAGTGGCCAACACACGTCAAGTACCTCCCTGTGGGTATTTTTGGCTACTCCAAGAGTGTGTGAGATGCGAGGGAAGCCCTGGGATGGAGCCGTGGAGGGTTGCAAGAGGAGACAGGGAGATGGAGACACTCTTAGATGCTCCTGTCCCCTCTCTTCTACGGCTCAGCCCCTGCCTGCGCTGTAGAGGGAGACACCACACCCGCACTGCTCCCTGTGGGCCAAGACCCGGGAAGGTGAGGCCAGTGAGACTGGGTCCACACACTCTCCAACACCAGCCAGGGCACCATGCCATCTGCCTCCCACAACCCCCGACAGCCGCCCAGGACAAGGGTTGGCACCACCCCATAAGGGCTCCGGGCCCCGCTCACCCCAGGCACTCCTGCCTCCAGCTCTCCAGCCACCGGGACCCCAGCTGGGCTGGGCCCAGGCAGGTTCCCCACCACTGGAGCCAGCAGGATCGCTCGCGGCGGGGCCCCCCAGCCCTGCACACGGCCCTGCCTCGCGCGGCTCAGCCCCAGCAGCTTTTCCAGTCCCCTTTGCTGCCGAGGCTGGCGCGGCGCCACTGTGGCCGTCCCCAGGCTGCTGGGGGTCACCCTCATCTCCCTGTTCCCTCCCCACTGCCCTGCTCCACGGCGTTGCCAGCTGGACGTGGGGCATGGGGGCACCTGGGTTTTTTTTTTTACAAGATTCTATTTTTTTTAAATTTATTGTACGGTTACTTTTCGGGATTAATTTTAATAAATTAATGCTGGTACCATTATGGCGAGGGGAGCGTGTGTGTCCCTCCTTGCCTGAGGGCCTGGTTCCCTGAATCCTGGGTTCAGTTTTGGGTCCTTCAGTGCAAGAACACTGAGGGACGAGTGCATCCAGAGAAGGGGAATGGAGCTGGGGAAGGGTCTGGGCAACAGGGCTTACAGGAGCATCTGAGGGACCTGGAACTGTGTTAAGCCTGGAGAAAAGGAGGCTGAAGGGAGACCTCATCGCTCTCTGCAGTGGCCTGAAAGGAGGTTGTAGCGAGATGGGTGCTGGTCTCTTCTCCCAAGTGACAAGTGACAGGATGAAAGGAAATGGACATAAGTTGTGCCAGGAGAGGTTTAGGCTGGATATCAGGAAGAATTTCTTCACTGAAAGCGGTCTCAGGCATTGGAACAGGCTGCCCAGGGAAGTGGTTGTCACTGGAGGGATTTAAAAGACGGGGTGGACAAGGTGCTCAGGCATATGGTTTAGTAGTGGACATATGGTCGGACCTGATGATCTCAAAAGTCCTCTCCCAACCAACCAATTCTATGGTTCTATGAAACGCAGGCAGGGTGCAGCTACCACCACTGCTCCAGGGCTGCCCAGACACCGCAGTCAGTGTCGGGGCCAGGCCACTGGCCCAGCTGAGCCCTGACAGAAATGGCACTGAGGCTGGGTGCTGCTTGGCTCATTTATTGAAAACAAACCCCAGGGAGACACTGGACCGAGCCTGTGTGCTCTCAGCCTGGCCATGTCCTTCTCTACCTGAAGGTGGAAAAAGTCTGTTTCCTCTCAGCAGAGGCCAGGCATGCGGCCGTCTTGATCTCTACAGTCTGGAAGGCAACTTGAGGCTGGACCTGGGAAGCAGGAGGTGTTGTGGGTTCAGCAGAGACATATTCCAAGATGTGAGGCTTCTCCTCCTGGCGCCGGAGGTAGCCCTGGTTCAGCAGGTGCAGGATGCAGGACAGCACATCCACACTGTGGCAACAGAAGCTCAGGAACCGCAGCCCTGGCCCCAGCTCACCCTTCTGACAGGCATCGATCACCTACGGCAGCAAAGAAGCCCCACGCTGCAGTGCGGTGCAGCACCCAGGCAGCCTCTCATCACCCCCCAAGCCCTCCATACCCTGAACAACAGGTTGTCAATGTGCAGCTGCTTCTCCGCCTTCAGGATGCGGGTGATGAGGCAGCAGAGGATGTTCCTCTTCCTCTCCAGGGCGCTGGCCTCAGCCTTCTCCGCCTGCAGGTACCTCTGCCGGGGCAGCAGCCTCAGGTGGCGGCCAGAGGCACGGGCCAGGGCTGCCTGGTTCAGCCGCAGCACACCTGGAGCTACACCCGGCCCAGGGTCAGCCAAGCCCGGAGCTGGGTCCTGAAGGAGCCCCCAGACACACATGTGGCTGTCAAACCCGACCCTGGGCCTTTCGCGGCCACCTTCATGGGGCTCTGCCCCATCCCTCTCCACACACACAGCCCCACACACAGTCCCAAGACCCCGCCACCCACGCCCAGGACCAGCCCCACAGCCACAGCCTCACAAACCCAAGATCCCACTGCTCAGGCTGATCCACAGCCCACACCTGGTGCCACACACGGCCTCAGGCCCCAGCCCCACACACAGACTCACCCTGACCTGCTTGCCTCCCCTAGAGCTCACACACCAAACCCCACACCCGTCTGGTGCTCAGCCCAGCACCTCC
>WAAB01023434.1:18048-34768 GCA_013389865.1 Piaya cayana | reverse complement strand
AAACAAGTTTGTCAGTGTAGACAGCTTTTTTTATGAATAGGATGTGTTTCGTTATGGGAATATTAATCACCCCGAGGTGCACTAATGCCACGACAAAATGCCTGTGAAATACTGAAACACTGAGGACACCTTATCAATACCATAACATATTCCAAAATAACCTTCATGTCTAATATAACCCATTTGCAATTATTTTGATCGCGACTCTTAAGGGGAGTAATTAAAGGCAATGGATTCTCTTACTTTGAGAATAAAGCTCTCTTTAGGCTGCAAGCGAAGCTCCAGGGTAGATTGTTTAACCATCTGTTCAAACTGCAGGTTCCTCTGGAATATCCAGAGCTGGAAACAGGTCACTGATCAGGCCCATGAAAACTGGGATATCATCTGTCACTATTTTAGGCAAATTGAAGTCTCTTAAGGCTTGCATAAGCACCTGGAAAAGGATGATAAGCCACATATTGCAAGAGTGTTGAATTAGGATTCTGTTTTTATTCAAAGGCAAAACACCAGAAGCAGCATCTACTCTCAGATACTTTTAAGACAAGATTTTATGTGATCCTCAGTTCTATTCTTATCTATTAATTTTCGCAACTACTAAAAAACACTTGATGACATGAAGTCTCCAGTCACAATGGTCCTGTGAAAAATATTTTTACTAGCAATACTAGCACAGGAAATAAAAAAAAGTGATCGTAATATATTTAAGAAGAAAACGTTTGGTTTACTCACAGAGTAAAATGACACTTTTTAATTCCCTTGTATTCTTCCAGTAGGTTTAAGTCGGTATTGGAAGTCTGTAAAAGTAAAAAACAATGTGTATCTATTTGACTTTGATTATTCTACTACTTTGCTCCCTTCTTTTAAATGGTAAAACCTGCACCAAGTGTTATTGCATTCATTGCAACGTTTGCGATGAAACAAGGCAAGCAAAAAATTGCTGCCCAGCTTCTAGTAATTTGACTTTATCATAGAATCATAGAATCACCAGGTTGGAAGAGACCCACCGGATCATCGAGTCCAACCATTCCTATCAAACACTAAACCATGTCCCTCAGCACCTCGGCCACCCGTCCCTTAAACCCCTCCAGGGAAGGGGAATCAACCACCTCCCTGGGCAGCCTGTTCCACTGCCCAATGATCCTTTCTGTGAAAAACTTCCTCCTAATCTCTAGCCTAAATCTCCCCTGGCAGAGCTTGAGGCCATTCCCTCTTGTCCTGTCCCCTGAAATTAATGCTAGCAATAATTTTCTCTTTCCAAAAATGAAGACTGGACAAAACATTAACATGCTTTGCAAATAGCTGCAACAACAAAATTAAAGGAAAAAAAAAAGAAATAGATAGCTACTAAGCCTAGAGGAAACGCCTAGAAAAAATTGTAATTAAAGGGCAGAGAAAAAGCCTATATGTTGCCCTAAACCCTGCCAGTGGGAAGGCAAATACCTACTGCCAGAGGCACAACTTTGTCATCTCTCACAGGCTCTTTGATCCCTCTTCTTTTTCCAGGGTTGTATAACATTCACCTCCTTCCCTCACTTACCAGGCTGCAAAAAAGTAAAAGTAACTTGAATAATTTGGGAGATTTAAACAGTTTGAACAACCACAGCTCGTATGGACTCGATGATCCGCTGGGTCTCTTCCAACCTGGTTCTTCTATGATTCTATGATTGTATGACAGAAGAGAGCAGCCCAATAGGCATTTTTGCAATGGATTAAGGGGTCCGCCATGAAGTTACAGCTCTAAAGGCTATACATACACTTATAGTTGTTCTAACAGCTCACATAATGACCCCTGATGGCTAATTCTGGTATAACCAGCAGTGGGACCAGCTACTAAATGAGCAGCTGGGTAAGTGTGTGGACAATCAGCTCTTTTCTAACCTCTGTGTGGTTACAGCCAAAAAGCCACAATTTCCTCATGTTAGCATATGTGACATTGCTCATGGTGGTCTACAGGTTCCTCAGTGAGCACACACTATCTCATCCTCAATTTCAACATTCACCCTGCTGTCAGCACCCAAACTGGCTACCAGTCACCCTCAAAGCAACCCCAAAGCAAAGAAAAAAAAGAAAAAGGGAGGAGGGAACCAGTAGCAAACCCATAAGTTAACAGTATAAAATTTGTAAAAGTTGTCGCTTTCATCTTCTGTGATCGGGGCACCCTATAACTGTGAATCAAATGCACAAAACAGATCACAAAGGAAAAATAAAAAGCAATTTTCAGCTTCAGAGTGGTTCATCAGTAAGAAAACCTATCACTTTTTTTTTCTGAGGTTCTAATGATTCTGAGCATTCACAATGAAAATGAGTCTCCACGTTTTATAAATCATAGAATCATAGAACAACCAGGTTGGAAGAGACCCACTGGATCATCGAGTCCAACCGTTCCTACCATATATTCCAGCAAAGATGTTAAGCATGGAGATGATTAGGAAAACAGAAAAAATTTAGGAACACACTGGGCTTAATGATAAGATTTGCTTAGATTTGGGTAAGATTCCCCTCCATGTCTCAATTTTTTTTGTTGGTTTGTTTATAAAAGCCCCAACACTGGACCGATGTTTTCAGAGCTCTCTGAACTGCTGCATATTTTCTGAAGCAGCCCTGTATTTTAATCAAAGGGATTTAATTTCGCCCATTTCCATTAAATGCAAATAAGATAAAAACAATAAACAAACAAGAACAATCTATTTTTTGCCTCAAACATTAATATTATCATCACTATTATGAATATTAAAATGGCAAACAGTTGTACAAGGGATTTTTCTGAATTAAGAAAATTACTCTAGGACAAAGTAATTATTAGGGTTGAGGAATCTCTGTTTTAGCAAAGCTGCCGATGTTGCTACCTTAATATATACAACATTCAGATTCATTATCTCTAGAAACATTGCAAGAATATGTCAGGAAAACTTCAGGATATTTAGAGACAATTTCAAAATCGTGTAGCTATGAAAATAAAGTTGCTTTTGCTTACATAGAGGCCCTGCTTGCTAGAATTTATGGTGCAAGGTTGAAACATTCTCCAAGCTCTTATTCCACTAATAAAGCTGAATATTAAGAATGTCTAGTGAAAAATTGTGCAGTTGGAAATGTATTGTTATAGAATCATAGAATCACCAGGTTGGAAGAGACCCATTGGATCATTGAGTCCAACCATTCCTATCAAACACTAAACTACGTCCTTCAGGACCTCGTCTACCCGTGCCTTAAACCCCTCCAAGGGCACGCTGTTTACAGAGGAAAGCTTAAACATTCATCCAAATAGAAGACATAATTTGTTATTCATAATAATTCCTACTCTTCAAGATTTTTTCTCTTCTCTAAAAGATATTTATACTTCTACTATCGATACTACACAACAGCATGAAGCATTTCAGCCATCCCAGGCATGATACAGCGATATACAGTTATTTAACGTGAAATGAATGCAGTACAAACGTCCCAAGTTCAAAGAGAAGACCACTTTCTTCTAAATTAATATCTGAACATCTAATAAGTGTGGATATGTGATTTAGAACGTCTTCGAAATAAAAGATAAGACCCTATAGGTAAAAGATTCTTGTTATACAGTGTCCAGCTGAACTGTTTCCAAGTGAGTACGTGCTAATTAACATGTAGCATAACCAGAAACCCAAAGAGACCCTCACCTGCTTATGGTCGGACTCGATGATCCAGTGGGTCTCTTCCGACCTGGTTATTCTATGATTCTATGAAAAAGCAGCTCCCTGCAGAGAGTACACAAGGTAATAAACTTCCTGGCTAACAGGCTTGCATCAATAAACCCCTCAGCAACCAACATAATTTCACAGATCAATTCAATGTCAGGGACAACCGTGGCACAGGGTCTAACGAACAAAGCAAACCCCATAATCCAAATACACAGATTAGTTATTTAAACGTGGTAAGAATAAGTCACTTAAATCAAATGCCTGATGTATGCAAACATTTTTAGAAACGGAGCTTGAGAAAGTCACAATTAAGAACATCAGTCAAAGCTAACAAGGACCTAACTTCAAAGTAAAAGGAGCTAATTAGGCACCGTTGATTGTTAGTATTCAGTAACATTGCTGCACACAAAGGAGGCAGCTGAGAACTGCTGGGCTGGTGAGACAGGTACTACCAAACCTCAGAGCAGGCTCAGTCTGCAGTGGTGTCACTTGTCACCAAAGCCAGGAGGATACTGCTAGAAGGTGCCCAAGGTCTGGGAAGTCAGTACGACCCCTGCCATTGATAAAATGCCATCATCTTTTTCTAAGCTTTGGAGAGCTTTTATATAAAGTTAAGGTTGACTTTGCAGGTTTCACTGTTTGTTTCCTTTTAAAATGTAATCTTTAGTTCAAACTTCTAGAACAAAACCAAAGCCATTTCAATGAGAAAAATCCCCGATTAAAAGAAGTAACACAAAGGCTAAGTAATTTCTTCATTAAAAAAAACACTGCTTAGGTTATGCTATAGCAAAGAAGGGATCTTTGGTTTTGTGTTCAGGTCATCTGCAAAGCAGCAAATTTGTCCCTCAGAGCACTTTTCTTAACGCAGATACATTTTGTTCCCTATATTATATTTAAATGCAGCAAAATTGAGACCAATGGTTTAGCCCAGCAATATATTTCCGACAACAATCAATAACACATTGTCGAGGAAAAAGGGCAAGCATCCTTCTGTTAAACAATTTTTAAATAAGCTATTCCCTAAGAAGCATTTCTTCACAAGCTCAAACAAGGACTGCTATGTGCATTGAAGTCAATTATAAAAACTCATATGCTCTTCTACCCCCCAGAGCCAATACCCTTCTTGCAATTTGAATTATAGCTTGCACAAGAGATCTTAACGCTAGCGTTAAGATATAAAGCATAAATATGTACTTTAAGAATCATAGAATAACCAGGTTGGAAGAGACCCATCAGATCATCGAGTCCAACAAAGGTAATGGGCTGTCCTAAACCATCCAAAGGCTTAAGATTTTTTTTTTTTTTGCAGCATGTTATACTTTCCACAGCTTCTCAACAATCACATATTCAATATCTTCCTAGGTACGTCGTTCCATTTTCAACTGGTAATTATGAAACATCTATGAACACTTACACGTCAACACCCATGGAAGACTCTGACAACCAAACACTTTTCAAACAGTTGTTCCAGGCTAAGCCAGTTATGAGGATTCCTTTTTTACCATAAACCAGTGAATATTCTTCCATATATTTAGGCACATGCCATGTGTACACAGATAACACTAAAATTTTAAGCAGATTTTTTTTTTTTAAAAAAAGGCAAAATATAATTTTATTATTATATAATATAGCCAGGCAAAAAAGGAATACCGATTTTTTTTTTTTTCAGAGAAATTCTGAAGCATACAGAAGCTGCACTTCACTGCAAACTAAGTCTAGGAATTTTGATAGGAATGGTTGGACTCGATGATCCGGTGGGTCTCTTCCAACCTGGTGATTCTATGATTCTATAGGAACATTAGGTGGGATATGTACACTAAATTTAGATTTGATATGTTAACATACTATGTAAGTACACTCTAGCATACTTGCCTGAAGAGAGCTTTGAGGCTTTCAGGTAGTTCTGTTTGACCAGTCTATCCTGGGTTCATGGTAATAAATATTCCGACTGTTTACTTCAATGTAACGTTCTCACTAAGGAATAAAGATCTGTTATAAGAAAGTAAGCACACACATTTTACATTAGGATTAGATGTAAGCAACTGCATGATGAAAAACCAGCCACAATGGGCTAGAAGACTCAGAACAGCCAAAAGCAAATTGCATAGACTGAGCTCCCTGGTAGGCACCAGCTTTTGGTTACAGAATCATAGAACAACCAGCTTGGAAGAGACCCACTGGATCATCGAGTCCAACCATTCCTATCGAACCTCTAGCTTCTCTAGCCAGCACTGAACTTGGAAGCAGAAGACCAGACTGTTGGAGCAACAAATACTGTATATGGCTGAAGTATGTCTATAGGAGGTATTATCTTTCGAAATATCTGGAATAAATAAGATTGGTAGGAATGTGGTGGATTTGAAAAGGCCAGGAAGGAGAACATGAGACAGTGGAAACACAAGGCATGTCTCGAAAGCACTGGGAAACCTTGGAACCCATGAGAAAGGTTGCCAAGTTGAATCCTGCCAAACTTCACATCCTTATGATGCAATGACTTCACATGAATGGGACTTGAACAGGACCAGAGCCTCAACAGCAAACTTTTAATTGGATTCCTGTAGGGCAAGGAGTTCACACACATTTATTGCTGCATTTTGAAGAGAGAGGTATTTTAAGACAGGATATTACACAAGTGATTTGGTGTTACCATCTACTCCATCACTGAATTTACAAAGGGCTTCAGACGAACTTCAGATGAAGATTTTACTGATTCAATATTTATAGCCTGCAAAGGGCAATAAAGAAGCACCACTAAAATATTCTCTTCTTTTTATTGTTCCTGATTGCATTGTGGATAGTCTTTCATTGTCACCGTGGACACAACTTCTACGGAGACGTGATTGAATTCATCAAAGGATCCCCAAGCTTCTGTCTGGATCAATCCTTTACAGATATTTCCTATAGACTAAAATCAAAAGTGAAAGATGTAACATCTTTTTCTTGAAAGTAACAATTTCCAATGTACCTGGCGAAAAAGAAACAGAATCACAGAATCATTGAGGTTGGAAAAGACCTAAATGAGCTTGAGGCCATTCCCTCTTGTCCTGTCCCCTGTCACTTGGGAGAAGAGGCCAGTTCCCTCCTCTCCACAACCTCCCTTCATGTAGTTGGAGAGAGCAATGAGGTCTCCCCTCAGCCTCCTCTTCTCCAGGATAAACACCCCCAGCTCTCTCAGTCATTCCTCATAAGGCCTGTTCTCGAGCCCCTTCCCCAGCTTCATTGCTCTTCTCTGGACTCGCTCCAGAGCCTCAGCATCCTTCTTGTGCTGAGGGGCCCACAACTGAACACAGGATTCGAGGAGCAGTCTCACCAGTGCCAAAAACAGTCAAACAAAAATAAGATACCCATATCTGCTTATTGTGCCAATCCTTCAGGGCTGATTCCAAGCCCTCTTCCAGCCTACAAAATACCCTTTCTATATCTGATACCCACCAAGTAAGTGCACAAGTAAGTGCAGCCTGGGCTGGGTAGTCAAACCCCATTGCTCTCTCTGCTTCTTTTCATCGGTCAGTATTGCCTCCATGAGGCAGAGTTCCACTGTTTTGTGTACAATTTCCTCAAGGGCTTACATCCACGACCCAACCTCATGAGAAAATAAATCCAAATATGCATAAATTTATGCAAGGAACTTGCATGTTTTATACTAACAGTACAGAAAGTTTATCTCATTAAACTTTAGAAAGGATTTTCTTTACATCAACATTCCTTACGAACCTGAAAGTGTTGGGTTTTTTTTTCTTCTTCTTCGATTTTCTCCCTCCTACTGCCTCTTCAATATGCTTTAGCTCAGAGGAGCCCTTCCCAATTACTGAGGTACCAGACATGGTTTTGTTTTGCATATCCATTTGACTTGAACATAAGGACATACTGTCTTAAAGCCTCAAATAAGAAGTTTGAAGTTTATGTTCATGGACACAGAGTAAACAGAGACAATACAGTCTTTCCTATGTCTTTTTGCCCTCAAACATAGCTATATCTTGTAGAAACTATCTCCAAGATGCAAGCTGCATATATTTGCTCATTCAGTCTGGGGCCTCCCTGCTGAGACAATCAATCATTAGAACTACATGCAACATTGATTTTATGCAATGTGAATGCTTATCCATTGAGCACTGTTCTGAGAACAATAAGTTATTGTCTCCGAAGCTGCTGATCTGTTCTTTCTGGCCAACTGCTACGCGGTTACCACACAGACTGGCGAGCCAATTAGCAAATACTGAGACTCGAAACGAGCTAAAACCCAGTTCAGCTGATGGGGGCATGGAAAGTCTGGAGAGGTGTGTGCTAAAGGGTAAGAGTGGAGGGGATCTGAAAGTAGAAGGGTGGAAGAAGAGAGGAAGCGTGAGAAATTCATCGTTCAGACATAGGCTTCATCAGTTCTGTGGCTTTCAGTACATTTCATTTTTCCTTTTTCATTGCCCCTAAACACTTAACTCTCTACATTTCTTAAAAACGACAATAACAAAAAAAAAAAGAACCAATCAACTCACCTTCCCTGGAGGTGTTTAAGGTGCGGGGGGATGAGGTACTGAGGGGCACAGTTTAGAGATTGGTGGGAATGGTTGGACTCGATGATCCGGTGGGTCTCTTCCAACCTGGTGATCCTATCATTCTATGAACTACAAAGAAAACCAAACCAAACTCATATACAAGGGGCAACCTATCAAAGTGCTAATTTATTATACTGTTTTGGGCCACAAAATGGTTTGAAACCTGGAAAAAAAATAGTTGTAAGGGTTTGGTTTTGGGTTGTTTTTTTGGGTTTTTTTTCTATATTTACTTTTTTAAAAGAATCATTTCATGCCATTCACAGTTTCTATTTCACCTGCACCCTAAAGAGGGCCAGAACCATAAAGGAAATTCCATATAGCTCAACATACCTGACCACTGCATCAACATTCTTCATGGAATGGAACATACTCGTTTTCTCTGCTGTGCATCTCAATGGCAGGATTTACAGATCCCTCTACGTTCTCTTGAAATTGAAGACCGGCAATATTGTCTGCAAGTTCGGTAAGATCATGAGCCGCCTGCATCCAAAAATACCAGCGGATAAGGAAACCACTTGCATTAGATTTGTGTCAATTATACTATTTTCATAGAATCATAGAATCACCAGGTTGGAAGAGACCCACTGGATCATCATTTTAATGCATACTTCTCTTCAAGGGGATGAGTACAATGCTAAAATTTGCTATCCTCATTAAGATTTTCTTCAGTAACTAACTGGAAAATGTTAAGTCCTTGCAGGAATCGTACAACCGTGTCTTATTTTAATGCTTTCAGCACAGAGCACTTCAATTCACCTTAGCAAGTAAGATGCCCTGAATGACTGACTTATAATCAACGTTTCATTCTTAAGTTTGAAGGACAATAAAAAATTATGAAAAAACCCATATTTTTCCATAGTAATAAAACACACGCACCATTTGAACAAACTGCTGATTTTGCTGGCGACGCGGACTGATACGGTGACACTATCTGACTGTTGCATGATGACTACACAGGAGGTTTTTATGGGAAAAGCTGGGGAGAATTACACGATTATCAGTCATCAGAATAATTTGAAATACAATGACAACATGATCAAAATCTGAGAAGTCCTGAAATTATTAATTATGAGCAGTCCTTATTTCACAAATTGTTGATTCAGGTCTAAGGTGCCTCACGTAGCTACACACCTCTTCAAAGACCGTGGAGCTTGAAGATCGCTGTCTACACACCAGCATGCTCCGCATCTGATAACTAGAACAGATTTGTTTGATTGCTTTTCTTGCAGATGGTGCAGAGAAATGAGTGGATGGAACGGGTCAATGACATTTCGTTACATAAAGAAGCTGTAAGATTCTGTCATTGGGTATCGTGCTCAAGCTTCACAAGTCCTTCAGCTGTTTGGAAAGTATCAGTTCTTCTGTTACGTGTCACATCCCATCAAAAAAGGCTTTGCCTGAGACACACCAATAACTCCAGCGCTCAGAGAATTAATGGCTGTGGCTGGATAGACACTGAGGCCAGAAGTATCATCTGGCACATAGATAACACAGTATAAATCTTCTGAAATACATCAAAGTGCCTGTGTTTTTATACCAATTGATCCCGAACTGTCACAAAACCTAGTAGATTATTTGTCAAGGGAGGAAAAGAGAAAGATAGCTAGAAAAAAACATTCCTTACACAATGGTCAGCAGCTCAGTCAGAAACAGCCTAACAGACACCATAGATCTTTCAGTCTTTCTTATCATCACTACGCATAGCGTGCCTGAAATTTCATCAGTCGGCACCAGAAGTGGAATAGATTTGATGATCAAATTGACCTTTCCCATTTCTAATTCCTGCAAACCTTCAATCCAAATAAACACAAATTGCACAGACAGATTTCCAACAAAAGGCAGCATGGGCTTCGTAACATTTCTCAGCACGATGGTTTCACCTCTCTTTGCTGAGCACCTTGCACTCGTCCTAGCTGGGCGGGGGGGTCAAAAATCTTACTACTTTCTTTACACAAGGTATTTTTATTTGCCAAGTAAATGAACTCTCAGAAACAAAGCTGCAGTTCTATGATACTATCTCCTCACATAGCTAGATGGAAAAGCTGCCTTTCTGTAGACAAAATTAAATAGAACATGGAAGGAGGTTCACCTGCTTTGGCCGCGTGTCTAGCAAGTCTGCTGAAGAAACAAAGTAGAAGTGAGGAAATATTATGTGCTAAGTTCTAAATATTCAGCCAGAGTTCTTTCACAAAGAGAAAGTTTGAAAAGAACACAGAGATTTTAGCATTATATGCTTTTAATCAGCCTAAAGCAAAGAATTCCCTCCCAGTTAAGGAAGAAATCAGACCAAAGAGTAAAACAGAAANTGGCCTCAAGCTCCACCAGGAGCATAGACATAAAACATTAATTCTGCTAACTCTGAAGTCTGTTGATTTCAAATCTGTTTGCGTCTTCATTCATCTGACTTCTAGTATCTTCAGAGCCAGTAAAAATACTTTCAAGATGAGACCACGCCTGTTGAACTTCCAACCCAAAGAAAATGACAGGATCTGCAGTGTTTAATTACCAACGTTTCGCTTGCTCAATGAAGCACGCCGCATATTTACTCTTCAGAATTGTTTGCAACTGCACCTAGAAAAAACAAAAACTAGGGAAAACCTACGCTAATCAAAACAATTTCTCAGAGGAACTAGAGTTGATAGAAGTTTAACAAATTCTCCTGTAAGCTGTCACCGTATATCACAACAGAAAATACGGTTAGACACTGGAAATGGAGAGCACATTATTAAGTTATTTAAAAAATAAAAATCTAAGATAATGTAAGCATAGAAAGCTGTAATTTCATTAACTCCTACATGGAGACATGAAGGGGTTTTTTAGAATATATATAGTTACACAGAATACATATATACTTCCAGGATTAATACCTGGAGAAAACATAATTCTCTTTATTCAAGACTGGGACGGGGGGGGAAATAAGCTTTAAAAATTGGTATGTCAAGGGAGTGAATAATTTTCATATACTAATAGTATCTCAATTCATTGAATCCTTACTTGATTGCTTTCCAAACTGTCAAGTAGCTGTTCATCTGACTTCAATAAAGGATCTCCGTATCTGTGATGTTCTTTGCAAGAAAATTCCATGGCAGCCCATGTCTGGGAGCAGGAACATGTCACATTTTATCATTTCAGTTGAGAACCTAAATTAAATTATATTTAATTAGAATTATAGAATCATAGAATCACCAGGTTGGAAGAGACCCACTGGATCATCCAGTCCAACCATTCCCACCAATCTCTAAACCATGTCCCTCAGAACCTCATCCACACACACACACCTTAAACACCTCCAGGGAAGGTGAGACAAACCCCACCCTGGGCAGGCTGTTCCATTGTCTAACAACCCTTTCTGTGAAGAATTTTTTCCTTAAGTTGAGCCTGAACCTCCTCTGGCAGAGCTTGAGGCCATTCTCTCTTGTCCTACCCCCTGTCACTTGGGAGAAGAGCCCAGCCACAGTGAATGATGCAAATGCATAAGGAGAATATAATTATCTCAACTCTTTCATAATTTTGAAGCAATTTAAGCCAAGACCTGTGCTGTAACACTGATTCTTTGTTTACTCTTGAGTGAAACATANCTTGTCCTGTCCCCTGTCACTCCTAGGCTTGTTGTTGGGCACAGGGTTGTTGTGCCCCAAGTGCAGGACCCGCCATTTGGCCTTGTTAAACCTCATGCCATTAGACTCAGCCCAGCGGTCCATACTCAACTTCCTTCCATACTCAACTACCATACTCTCTGTGAATTAAATCTATTCATTTAGCATCCTGCAAATAATCTGGGGACCTTTGTTGCTATTTTTGTTTCATGTTTTCTCTTGGGACTCTGTTCTGCAGGGCTGGTACCAACTAAACATTGTAAATACATCAAGAAAAGAAAGTACCCTCCCTTCAAGAATGAGCATCTTTGCTGCACATCCAAAAACTCTGGAGTTATGTGAAACCACGGTAAATTGTGTCTAAAAATTAATGACTTTCATCGGGTAAGGCCTGTCATAAAACCCCACCCTCTTTATTCTTTCACACACCTCAATTTAGAGAGGTGACAGCACAGTTTGACCGCGTACTTCCACAGGGACTGGAAACTCATCCAGAAGAATAAAGTTTTAAAGAAGAGCTGCCAAACCGAAACACACTCCAGAACATTCAGTTTGGATACGAGTAACAAATCCACTAAAATATGAAAGTGGGTGGGATGAGCGAGGAAGGGGTGGCACCGAGACAGATAAATTGCAAAAAGAGACAGCTATGGAACCTGCCTTGGCAAAGCTTCTGAGCTCCATATCCATCTGTTCAACATTAATCTGTCTCTACTGGGTTTTAGTCCAATCATCAATGCTGTTCAGAAACTGAAAATACAGATAAAAGCGTCAGCCCCATTTGGTAATGACAAGCTTTTGCTATATAACAAATAAATGGATGGAGCTCATCACACAGCAATAGCTATTGGACCTGATTTGCCCAACCCTGTGCCATGTAGGAAGCATGCAGAGTAATCCGTCTTCTCAAAATCCAACCCAGAAGCCAAGCATTTAAACAGTTTCATAGTTCAGTTTCTGACAGGTATACGTGCATAACTTTCTTTTGCCATGCGGGGTGGAAGTGTCAGTCTGCTGCAGGGTAGGGAGGCTCTACAAAGAGATCTAAACAGACTGGACCACTGGGCTGAGTCCAGTGGGATGAGGTTTAACATGGTCAGATGGTGGGTCCTGCACTTGGGGCACAACAACCCTGAGCAGCTACAGACTAGGAGAAGTCTGGCTGGAAAGCTGCCTGGAGGAGAAGGACCTGGGGGTGTTGGTCGACAGCGACTGAACATGAGCCAGCANTGGGGGTGTTTATCCTGGAGAAGAGGAGGCTGAGGGGAGACCTCATTGCTCTCTCCAACTACCTGAAAGGAGTTTGTGGAGAGGAGGGAGCTGGGCTTTTCTCCCAGGTGACAGGGGACAGGACGAGAGGGAATGGCCTCAAGCTCCACCAGGGGAGGTTCAGGCTCAACATTAGGAAAAAAAATTTCACGTAAAGGGTCATTGGGCCCTGTCAGAGGCTGCCCAGGGAGGTGGTTGAGTCACCTTCCCTGGAGGAGTTTAAGGGACGGGTGGACGAGGTGCTGAGGGACATGGATTAGAGATTGGTGGGAATGGTTGGACTCGATGATCCAGTGTGTCTCTTCCAACCTGGTGATATTATGATTCTATGATTCTTGCAGTGTCAAACACACGCCTATAGCCATTCACAATACACAGATACACCAGAGAGATGAAACTGCCCTGCACCCCTTCCTGGCAATAAAAATACTAGATGAACAATTAAGGAAAGAAAACCTAGTTGATACATTTTTATGAAAGCCAACCTCTTGATGTAGATGGAACCTAACAAGACTGATTCCCTATATGTGTATGTGCACTGACTTTTCTGAATCCTTGCTTCTGGCCTGCAGCTTTCTAAGGTATGATCCTCATTTCTGAGGTGGACTCCTCTGGCTTTCTGAATTTTACCACAACGATTATAATTATTCAAGCAAGTTATTGGCATTAAAGCTCAAAACGAAACTATAAATGTTGCTTTCTTTTGGGATGATCCTGAAATGGGTTAACTTGAGAACAGAGATATGCTTAGTCTCTGCAAAAAGAAAATGTCTGTAATTTTAAACTTTTTTTAAAAAACTCAAGGCCATAAGTGCTTCTAGGATCAAGTAAAAAAAGTATAACATGACGAATATATCCTAACTTTATAATTAATTAAACACCCACAAACTTACATTTATATAAACAATAATATTCCAACATTTCTTTAGCAACTGCAGTTCTTTTCAACCTTTTTCATTTGCAGGAAGTCTGGAACAGTTACTTCAAATATTTTTGCAGATTCCTGCATTAGTAACCTTTCTTTTTCCAGCTTCTCAAGTCTGGATTTGCCTTGAAAAGGAAAAGAGCGCTCAAAGTAGAGTTATAGAACATAAGGAGCTCACCTAAACCTAGCAGTGAAATCTATGTATCCTACAAGTTTGATCCAGTAGATGAAAATCTGAGAGTAATTATTGCAAAGAGGTCAAAAAGCTGCATTTGCCTTGTCTCTGAAAGCACCCAAAAGTAACACTAAGGCTCTACATTTGAGCCATAAAAAGAAAAACTGCATAGGAAAGAGTTTATTTATACTCTTGTAATTAATCTCCTAACATATTAAACCACTTCTCCTTACTTTAAAGTTGAATAAATGATAAAAAAGTCTCTTCACGATGCTTTAAAAAGACGCACTACACTTCCACTTTAGACTACTGCATTCAAGAGCACATCATGCTGACTTTTNAAAAAAAAAAAAAAAAAAAAAAAAAAAACCAAGGTAAGAAAACCCTCAACACCCACCAACCCCCCAAAACACCAAATCCAAAAAAAACCCAAACAAACCCCAAACCACAAATGTTTTAATATGTGCTCTTAAATATCATTAGGTTTAAAACTGAAAAATTACAAAGAAACATGTTTCTCTGAGGTTCCTCATTACCTTTTCGAGATGAGTAAATGCATTTTCCGCATCGAACTTGAAGGGAGATTCCATTTGGAAAACTTTCTCTGAATTCCATCTGCTTCCACGATGAAATGCAGGTAATGACACGCGTCACTGATCATGCTCTCATAAAAAAAAGCAGGTATAAAAAGGACTGATCACAGAATTCAACATACATCAAGTAACGTGCGTCTTCATCTGATAACTGCAACCTCGGAGGTGTGAAGAGGAATTATTTCGTACTTGACCAACACAGCCCTCTTCTTAACGACATCCCATTTTTTTTCAGGCAACTCCTATTTAACAGAATAAAATTATCTTGGAGGAAAAATATCACATATGGCAGAAAAACATCAGTGACATTGTATATTAACAGTGACGCCACCCCAACACCTGCCTGTGAATAAAAAAAAAAAATGCTAGTGGGAGATTTATTTAACCACAAACTATGTGCATGTCATAGCTTTTACTAGATTTTTTTGCCAGCTGTAAAATAATTAATTTTAAGGATTGTTGGCAATTGTAAACAACTTTAATGAACTGAGTTATTTTATGTATAACCATATAAAACATCATTCAAAAATACTTCACGAATCTTCCACACAGTAAAACAGAGAGCTCCACTCCTGTTGTTTCAACACATTTTCAAATATATAACTCTGACCTGGAAATAGTTTTGTTATTCTACAAATCTCCCCGAGATAACTAGGAAAAAACATTCAGTAAAACACACAGCAAACCCCCATTCCATCAAGATGAAAAAAATTCCTTCCATGCAGTTTGCGCAGTTGCACAAATAATTGAATGAAAGCAAGTGCTAATAGTCAAATATTTAACACTTGTATCTCTACATCAAAACACAGCTCACTTGGCTATTAGAATCATAGAATCACCAGGTTGGAAGAGATCCACTGGATCATTGAGTCCAACCATTCCCATCAAACACTAAACCATGTCCCTCAGGACCTCGTCCACCCGTCCCTTAAACCCCTCCAGGGAAGGTGAATCAACCCCCTCCCTGGGCAGCCTATTCCAATGCCCAATGGACCATTTCTGTGAAGAATTTTTCATAATGTCCAGCCCGAACATCCCCTGGCAGAGCTTGAGGCCATTCCCTCTCGTCCTGTCCCCTGTCACGTGGGAGAAGAGCCCAGCTCCCTCCTCTCCACAACCTCCTTTCAGGTAGTTGTAGAGAGCAATGAGGTCTCCCCTCAGCCTCCTCTTCTCCAGGATAAACAACCTCATAGAATCATAGAGTCACCAGGTTGGGAGAGACAGTTAAAAACACTTTTGGAAAAGAAGGGGAAAGTAATGGAAAGTGAGTTTGGATCAAGAAAAGAAAAGTTTTTATGGCAGACAGAGATGAACCACCCCATGTTCCATCCAAGTACTCATAATTCCCTGGATTAATCTAATGTTGCCCTTTGCTTGCTGAACTCTCCAAGTCACACACTAACACTTTCACCTGCTGTGACCTTTAAGGTCTCCTCCAACCCAAACAATGCTATGATTCTATGTCTGTTCTCTCTTTTCTTCTTTGGACCCTGTATCCATCAGCAGATTATCTTTCTTAAAGTGAAATTCTTATACCTGGGACAATTCTCTATTGGAGACTTTATCATGGATGATTAACATGTGAAATATCTCCTTGTGCCTTCCAGGACAATCACTAGTTTGAACATCTTCTTACCTCTTTCTTAAGAAAATGATACCACTTACTCAGGTTCTAGATATGACAACTCCTAAATCATATTTTGAATCATAGAATAACCACGTGGGAAGAGACCCACCGGATCATCGAGTCCAACCATTCCCATCAAACACTAAACCATGTCCCTCAGCACCTCATCCACCTGCACATTAAACCCCTCCAGGGAAGGTGACTCAACCCCCTCCCTGGGCAGCCTGTTCCAATGCCCAATGACCCTTTCTGTAAAAATTTTTTCCTAATGTTCAGCCTGAACCTCCCCTGGTGGAACTTGAAAGGCTAATCATCTT
>WAAB01023434.1:1230-13121 GCA_013389865.1 Piaya cayana | reverse complement strand
TGGTTGGACTCGATGATCCGTTGGGTCTCTTCCAACCTGGTTGTTCTATGATTCTATGAAAGACAAGGCTGAAAAGATGCACGGACTAATTGATTTTGCTACTGGTATCTCTCTCACCTATTTTATGTCGTGAAAAATGTCTACATAAAGTTTAAAAAAAAGCCCCAAATAATAAGCCAGGTCTGCACGCACAAAAGGACCACGACAACATATTCATGTCCCTGCAGCCCTGATCCATCTCACCAGCATGACCTACGCTGTCAAATATTCAGTGACATACGCACACATGATACCTGGATAATCCAGTGACTAACGTTCCCCCTGGTGGGGTTATACATCCTCTAGCTCAATTCTAGCCAGTTACTAAGCACACATCATCGTACTACTAAAAATACCTTGTCTTGCACACATTGACTCTTGCGTTTATACTTTTGATGTTTACCTTGAGAGTGTATGGGCGGCAGTTTTTAAGTGTCATCCTCCAACCCTCCAAAAGACTTTCTAGGAATAGTACAAAAGGGGAAATATGATGTTTTCTGAAGCATTCATTGAAATCTCCATTTCCAGCATAATAACGATCACAAGAATATGAATGTTCTGTGATATTATAGAATCACCAGGTTGGAAGAGACCCACCAGATCATCGAGTCCAACCATTCCCATCAAACACTAAACCATGTCCCTCAGCGCCTCACAGACAAAATATACATCCCATTCACTCTACCCTCACCATCTTCCACTTTGTTGAAAATGTCCTGAGAAGCAGGATAATAAGATCTTAATCTTTTTTTTTTTGAACAACAGGACTCTTAAGCTAGATTTTAACAAAGGAGAAAACAAGCAATTAAAGTTCATGGTCACATGTCAAAAAGGTATAAAGTAGAATTCAAGCAATTTACAATTGCACTCAGAGAATTAATGAATAAATATGTGTCATGTCTACTAGGAGATGAAAACTGATCCATGCCAGCTGAAACCCATGGAAAGGTTCCAAAAGCTTTCAGTGTGGAATTAACTCTGTTCTTCATAATGTTCACTTACCTGTCATCGCAACACTGCTAAGAACAAGCACAAAAGAATAGGAGGATTAAACGCAGCACCCAACGACATTTCATATTTGGAAAGTAAATAACCTTGCAGGTCTTTTTTTTCAATTAAGAACCGTAACAAGCTATGACTATTGTTAAACAACACTAGTAATTTCATAGTCAAATTCAGCAATGATTTCCTAAATATAAACTTAGTTCTCAACCTCATCTTCTCCACAGTTTGAGAAATATCACAGGAAGCAATTAAAAGAGATGGGCAAGAACATCAGTAACATTCGCTGTCCTCTAATATTTAGCTTTGTCTTTCTTTGGTAACTTATGCAACATCTGATTACTTTGGGAAATTACTATAAGCTGTTTGCAAAAAATAAAAGAGCAGGAAAATCATTTTAATGTCTCACTTTTCAGAGTCCGTGGGGAAAAGCAAACCAAGATAAAGTTCTCCTTGATGTTTATAAAACACTTACTTGCTTATTTATATATAAAAGCTCATCTTTTCTTACTCTCCTGAAGTTCAGCTCAGTTTGGGGAACCTGGATGAAGGCCACGCAGATGAGGTTCAGTGGAATCCCTGTTCACAGTGTCTTATATCTGATGCGACCACCTAATAACCACTGATTCCATGGCATGTAGTGCTGCCCTGGAATTAGGAACTTGTCTGCAAAACACACAAAAAAAAGTCCCTTAATTTTCAAGCAACCACTGTACTTGGATAGTGCAAAGTCCCTCTCCCTCCAGCCCCCTTTACATTTAAGGATGAACAACACAGGAATTTATAGTTAAGCTCTGATCAGAAGGAAAAAAAACCTGAAGACAGGGCTAAAAAGGTTGTTTATGAAGACACAGATCACACTTCCAGGTGTATTTACTAATCGAAACGATGGCTAAACACAGTCCCTGAAATCGTTGGCAGCAGATCCTTTGAATTCCTTGCAATTATTCCAGATGTGAACAATCTGCATTTACTCCTTAATTAGCTAATTAATTACATGGCAATTTGGTGTTTGAATAAACACCGATAGTTAATGTAAATGTTAAATTGATTTTATTTAATATATTTTAATTACATGTGGCCAGTGGCTGCAAAAAGATGAACTAACAATATAAAGCAAATAATTTTAATAAAATATTAATGGACTATTAAAGCTCGCATTACCCATTTCATGGTCTATTTTTTTCTCCTTTAGCCCTTTCATTTAAGCTACTTCATCTGCTCTAGCTCAGTTTTAGCTCTCTACTGGCTTACACTCTTCTGCCTGGCACAGCTGCTTCACTGCCAGGATAGAAAGCCTGGAGCTGACCCTGACCAGAGCCTTCAAAGTCATTTATTATTGACAGGATTATAAATTTTTGCTTATTCAACGACTGATTATCAGTAATCTCTGCGCAAAATGGGTTCTAAACTGAAATCAAGCCTTGTTTTACTTAAGATGTCTCTATGACATAGTTCATATTATCACTGTTTCTGTAGGTGCTTGTCCTTTTAGATGCCATCCTTTTGAGACTGATACTAACATAACTGAAAACACTTACATGCATTTTATGATAAGAGTTCAGTTCAGGTTAAATGTTCAAGGAAACAGAGGTGAAAAACACCGAATTACCTTCTCAATGTGTTTCCAACAGAATAACCTTACTTAGTACCCTGAAAGTACAGGTTCATGCGATTCAAAATTCAGGTACCTCCACAGACAACTTAAGTCTTGCCTTCAGAATTAAATAAACCCCACATATAAATTCCTGGAATTTCATGTTTTCATATGGCAGAGTAATTGTAGTTTTTAAAGAAAAATACTTTAAGACACCTTTTAATGCTTAGAAAAATAAAAGTAATAAAAATATTATGTTTGGAACAATAAGTATTTACTTACTTACTATCAGTTTACATCTGAGACTAAAAACTACCAGAAGGAGCACACAATTTTTTGCCATTTTCTTTTCACCATCCTGTGTTGCACAGGCCACACAATAGTCTTTTCTCACCTATTTTCAGCATATATTTGCTGCAAATCAGTCCTTGCTGCAGCTGTGGGAACGAAAAGATGAGTTTTTTTCTGACATCAGTCCTTTCATTATCAGTGTTTTATTTTTTATGATTTCCACATGATGCTCCATATCCTGGGAAACACAACATGGCCAGGATGTTTGGGTTTCCTTATTGTTTCGAATAGGCACTAACACTTAGTTGTGNCATCCTGTCCCCTGTCACTTGGGAGAAGAGACTAGCAGCCTCCTCTCTACAACCTTATTACAAATTATTACTAATCAGTAATAATAGTAACTTGGCTACTGGTGACACGCTTCAAATTTCTTCTTTAAATGTGAGAAGAACAAGCTAACCCAAGCCGCTCATCTCAAACTCATGACTATTTGAATCAAAATCAGTTTTATATTTTTCTTTTCTGTCACTCTAAGTATGTACTTGAACCTCCATCAAATTGTACTGTAGATGGAAATGATGTTTTGCGACAGCATTGCTTCTCAGTCAGCTGAAAATAAATACCAAGCAGCTTCAGAAACTTGAAAGAAGTTTACATCACTTTTATTATCTCTCTCCTCTTCTCCTCAGAAAATATAAATACATTGCAAATAAAGTGAGAAGAGAGCAGGCATAGTTCTATATCCCCTAAATTTAGTGTCTTCCTATCAAGAGAAACAAATCTGATTATTATCACAAACCCTCATTTCCATGATTTAATAGCTACTAATATTACCGTTTAAAGCCAGTTTACTTGCAGGCCACAAGCTCATATTTTAAATTCTTTCCTATCATAGAATCATAGAATAACCAGGTTGGAAGAGACCCACCGGATCATCGAGTCCAACCGTTCCTATCAAACCGCTACTGTCTCAAGAAGCAGGATGGTGCAAGGTTGGCTGTAGGGAACCAACACTGTGGGCTCAAGGATGCTCTGATCCAGCCCAGTCGCATCAAGAACCTCCCCAGCAGAGCCCTTTGCTTCTCGAATCCAAAGATTTGAGGCTCAACGATTGCTCTGGCACCATAAAATAAAACCAAAAACCACCCGCCAAGCTAAATCCAGCACCCCTGAAGACGCCAGTCATGACATGAGTGAGCTCAGCCCAACAGCTCCTGGTGTGATTCCTCACCGGATTGAGAGAGAACCACCAAAAAGCCAGAAAACCTGCAAAGGGAATGAACCAACCCCAATGTTCTGGGTCTCCTGCCTGGCTCTGAGGGTAGAAAATCAAATTCCTGGAGGAGCCCCAGCACCTCGCTGCCTTCCAGCTCTGTCTGTCACCTTAAAGAGGGGAGTTGAGCCAATTGTCCTTTCTTATCCCACCCAGAACTGGTCCCACCAGCCCATCTTGGGGACCTTCCAACACTTTTAGGGCATGTGGTTCCAAAAATGAAAACAGCACAAGAAAAAAAACAGCAACAGAAATAAAATATAATAAAATAAAAATAATAAATAAAATATAAATAGACACCTGTGATATCCTCTGGAAAGACATTATTTCTGTGATGCAAATGCATAACACTGATTACGAATTTTGTTCCAGTTCACACATTTATTTTAAATCCTCCATCTTCTTTCACTACATAAACATTTCCAAACTTCTCTTCATTGCTTCTTAAACCATGCCAGTATGGAGTTCTGCTCAAGACAGCCTGGAGGAACTTGAAGTGCGTTACTATTTGTCACACCAAAATGAAGCACTTGCTAAAATCAAGGTTCTTTTTCAAATCAGGTCCAAGTCATAGACAGATTAAACTAAAGCTTCACGCCAGCGTCACAAGTGAACTTCTTGGAGGAACATCTTCACCTACTTATGGACCTCAGTTGCTTTGGGTCTTCATAAGGCTCAATGTATTTTATTGCCAAACATCAACTCACCTTCCCTGGAGGGGTTTAAGGTGCGGGTGGATGAGGTGCTGAGGGACGTGGTTTAGAGATTGGTGGGAATGGTTGGACTCGATGATCCAGTGGGTCTCTTCCAACCTGGTGATTCTATGATCAAAATCCGTAAGTAACCTTTGAGTTACCGACAACAAGGAAAAGGGTTCCCTCCTGGTGAACTTTAGAGCCTAGTCCAGTAAAAGCTGCGTGGCTACTCCAGACCATATTTCATTTATTCCTCTCTAGGCCAAAGTAATTTACAAACAAAACCCTGAAAAATAACAGTAATAAACAGAAAGGGAAGCAATAAGGAAAAAGTGGTGCAAGTCTGCTCTTTCACAAACTTGAGGTTTGCTTTTAGGGTTTGGTTTTTTTCTTGGTTTGACACTGAAGATAAGAGCACAAGAGCAGCGTCAACACGCCTGTTGCTTTGCAACTATTACTCAACTCTGATGTCTAAACAGGCTGGCAAAATAGAAGCTAGAGAAGCCAGGATGAGCAGCAGAGCGCTTCTGTTTATCCATTTGAACCATCATCCCTCTCCTGAGATCTAATTCATTGACCCCTGGAAGGAGTAACGAACAGTTTCTTCAGCGCTTTGAAGCTCACACTCCATCCCAGCCTGCACCTGAGCACCACTAGCTGCTTCAGAGCCATTGAGCTCTGCTCCCACGGCAGATTTTCTTCCCCTCCTAAAAGCCTTCCTGATAGCTCTCACTTAGAATCATAGAATCATAGAATCACCAGGTTGGAAGAGACCTACTGGATCATCGAGTCCAACCATTCCCACCAATCTCTAAACCAAGGGGCCAGGGCCCTTCTCATCCATGAAGAGGAGATGCCTTACACTGCGTGTATGCTCCCTAGAGACTCGCGAGGCAGATATTAATTTAATGAGTTCATTTCTGGATTTATGAAGGAAGTTCTGTGCCCTTAAACAACCTTTCAAACTTCCTGAACTTCATAAATCTGATGGGGTTTGGGTTTGCTCCAAAAGAAAAAGAGCAAAACTCACAAAGGGGTGGGGTGGGGTATTTTTCTATTTATTGAACATTGAAGCCAGGGTATGAGATGATATTGGAATTTAGAGACTCAATTTAAATATCAGTGCAAGAAATGAAACTCCTCTATATACTGAGCAAGTACTAAATTCATATAAAAATCTCTAAACTTCCATTTCTCATTTACAGAATCGCAGAATCACCGGGTTGGAAGAGACCCATCGGATCATCGAGTCCAACCATTCCCATCAAACACTAAACCATGTCCCTCAGCACCTCGTCTACTCGTGCCTTAAACACCTCCAGCGAAGGCAATTTAGGAAGGATTTAGTCTCTCCTTTGCCAAAGATTTTAAAATATTTTAAATTCAACATGATTTTAGATTTTTTTTGCACAAGGCTATTTTTTTTTTTTAGTAACACTGATGAGCAACACGTGGAGATTTGTAAATTAGGAGATATTTAAGTTAAAAACTTCTAGCGAGATGCTACCGCTGGTAATTTTGGCTTCTTTCTGCACAATATGTGGCCAAGCAAAGAGCCAAAAAAAGTGCTACGGATACCATTTGTGACAACCAAACTGTAGACATTTATTTCCATAACATCAAACCAAAAGGGATATAATGCCATTCTCATTTTAAGCAGCAATATCTGAGCCAGCTGAATGCCTAAATTAGCTTTCACAAAAGTCTCCTTCCTTAATAAACACAGATTCAGCAATGAACTGTGAACTTGGTCGTCACCTTCCTCTTCTCTTTTCATTCTGTCAGTCATGAATCGCTCCCATTCTTTTTCCCCTCCTTACTAATCTTTTTTTTAAAAAAAGCCCTTGACCTTTCCAAACTGCCCAGTAGTGGATTTCGGATGCATTCAGGTTTGCTGCGCTTGAAATCCTTCTCCTTTGAAGCCAAGGGGAGTTTTGTCATGGGCTTCAGGCAGGAAGAGATTTCCTTCTCAGCGGGAGAGTTGCGATTCTAGCCCTGCTCCTATTCATGATCGCTGCCTCTCAAGATCAAACCACTGAGATAATGACCAGCCTGAAATCTGAACGCTGTTAACAAAGTACTAAAAGACAGGAAGATGGAAACTGTTCTCTCTGTCATTGTCATCACTATTTATAAACAGTGTCTGTAATACAGTGGCAGGAAAGGCACCAATTTATTCCCTTCTCGAAACATCAATTTCTCACAGAAATGCAGAAGCGACAACTAGAACTGGGCTGAGAAACCTGTTTGGCTGTCTTGGTCTTAAATTTGTGTTTCCTGCTTCCCAGCTACCGACACGGACCACTGAATATTGGTCTCTTCTTCAAGCCGGAGTCTGATCTTGGATCTGTAATTACAAAAATTTACTTGGATATAGAGTATTTCCTTTTCAAAACATGTGATTTTGATTAGTCAGTGCTTTTCAAAATCTTGGGAAATAGTCCCAGGCAGTCAGGGTCAGGAGCAGGTGTGACTCAGGACCTGGAAAAAGCAGTACAACACTTTTATGTTTTTCATGTTGCCTTTTTTTATCAAGTGTAGATCCACCATTGGGTTAAAGCAGAGCTTCGAATGCGATTTTAAGGAAATTTTTATTGCGATTTTTTATTGTCTGTCTGACATTAGAGTCCCTGAATTTTTTCTTTAAGATATTCAGGTGGCTGTGCTTCAAACTTAAGTAGTTCATGTTATTCCCAGAACTTTTACAAGGCAAAAATACCCCAAGACATTTTGTATCCAGCCCTTATTAGCAGTGTTGATAATAGAGCAAGAGGTTTCTATGTAGATTTAAGGCACATCTACTAAAAGAAATTGTGCATATATGATTTCAATTGCAGATGCTTCATTCTTTAAGAATATCTCATGTAAGTACTTGTTTTTATAGCTTAATGCTAATAACTCTTGTAAGACAAGTTTGGAAACTATATGTGAATCTCATGATTTAAATTTCAGAAGCAGCACAGTTCTGGGAGAACTGGTAGAAAATGAAATAATACTTCTGTTTACTGCTCCCTGATGAGCTGTAAACACCTTTAGTCACACAACAATAAACTTTTTCCATCCTACAGCCAGCAGAGAGCCAATTGAAGGTGACGATTCCCTGCGTGTCTAACTGCTGGTGTGGTAGCTTCATCATGTCACAGCCTCCAAACGAGAGGCAGATCATCACTGCTGCCCACAGGAATCACAGAATCATAGAACAACCAGGTTGGAAGAGATCTACCAGATCATCGAGTCCAACCATTCCTGTCAAACACTAACCCATGTCCCTCAGCACCTCGTCCACTCATCCCTTAAACCCCTCCAGGGAATGCGAGTCAACCCCTTCTCTGGGCAGCCTGTTCCAGTGCCCAATGACCCTTTCCATGAAAATGTTTTTCCTAATGTCCAGCCTGAACCTCCCCTGGCAGAGCTTGAGGCCATTCCCTCTTGTCCTGTCCCCTGTCACTTGCAGCCTCGCGGTGATTCCACGGAGAGTTATATGAACAGTTAATTTTTGAGTCTGCTGGTCAAACCAAGAATATGGAATCAACTTGAGGTTTGTCCACCCCTCCATCTTCCCAAAAAAAGAAAACAACTTTTTTTTATTTCAGGCTGAAACTAAATGTCACTGATAAAGATCATCCTTGTCGTTTTCACTACTGGTCACTATGTGACTTTCAAAATAACACAAGCTTTGAAACCACAGAAAAGAAACACAGATTCGCTGCTTTCTCCTACTATTCACACTGTGCAGGGGAACAACAAAAAACTCCAAAACTCCCTGGAAAAGGCCCACATGACCCCCTCCTCTGGGCCACATCCTGCTCCTGGTCCCAGTCCTCTTCCCAGTCCCAGTCTCCTTCCCAGTCCCCATACCGATCCCGGTCCCCATCCTTGTCCCAGTCCTCTTCCCGGTCCCCGTCCCCTGCCCCTCCCGGTCCTCATTCCCATCTCTGTTCCCGTTCCCCTTCCCATCCTGGTCTGCTTCTCATCCCCATCCCCATCCCGGTCCCCATCCCCAACCCCATTCCGGTACTCACCCCGGTCCCTGTCCTCATCCCCATCCCCGTCCCGGTCTCCAGCCCCATCTCCATTCCCATTCTGGTCCCCATTCCCATCTCTGTCTGGCACCCACCTTGGTCTCCATCTCCATCCAGGTCTCTATCCCCAACCCCATCCTGGTCCCGGTCTTCATCCCCGTCGCGAACCTCATCCCCATCCTGATCCCCTGTCTCATCCTAGTCCCCATCCCCATCCCATTCCCCATTCCCCATCCCCACTCCCTCTTCCCGGTCCCCATCCCCATCCATATCCCCATCCCAGTCCCCTTCCCAGTCCCCTTCCCCATCCCCCATCCCTACTCCTGGTCCCCATCCCCGTCCCCGTTCCCTTCCCCGTCCCAATCCCCATCCCCATCCCCTTCCCTGTCCCCATCCCCGTCCCCATCCCAGTCCCCGTCCACCTGTGGCTCCTGCGGCCGCTCCGCTCCCTCCGCAGTCCCTCCCGGTCTCTCTCCGGCAGCAGCAGCAGCCCCGGGGCGGGCGGTGGAGCCCGGGGGGAGGCGGGGTAGGCGGAGATGAAGGAATTCCTGGTGGTTTATAAGCATCGCGAGCCACACTTCTATACCGTTTTCTCCCCTCCAGCACCTCCACACCGCCTACTCGAAATACGGGTCCCCATCTCAGCATCCTTCCTTGGAAATTTGCTGTTCCCTGGCTGCTCGTACTCTCCCCGGGGATGCTACGAATTTCTGGTTCCCACTCGGGTCTCAGCTCCACCGCATCCCTCGGGAAACGTCTTGCTCCCACACGTTGAATGGAGCATCATAGAATCATAAAAGCATCAGGTTGGAAGGGACCCACNATGAGGTGCTGAGGGACATGGTTTAGTGTTTGACAGGAATGGTTGGACTCAATGATCCAGTGGGTCTCTTCCAACCTGGTGATTTTATGATTCTATAAACAAAAGCTGAAATTCCTAAAGATTGACACCAAGTACCTTACCGACGACTTCTGTAACCTTGGTGCCTAACACAAATTGCCTTCAAGTTTTGCTTGCCTTATTCTTTTGTGATAATCCTTTCGTTTCTGTAAACCTGGCCTCAAATATTTAGCAAACAAGGTGGTCTTCTAGCAACGTAATTCAGCAAGAGTTTGGTTGAAGGCTTCAACGTAATTTTTGTGGTTAGCTGTTGCAGCTGTAGCACAATGAATAGATACAAGATATGTGCAGTGGATATATTAATCTTTTAGTTGATCAGTCAGGTCAATTAATAGATGATCAACAGATAAATTCAGGAGTGATATGAAATCATAATCTTAAATCCTGAGTGACATAAAATGAGAACATGGAATATGTATCAATCCTTAAGATGTCAGTGAAGTTGTTGAATAGAATCTTTAATTCTCTGAAATGAAAAGGGCAAGCACCTTCAAGAAGTCTTTTTCTGATCCTTGTTACAAGTTCCTGGTTGTAGAATCTTTGTGGAAAGCTTTGGCTGCCTGGCTCAGCTGAGGGATTACATGGGATGTTATATGAAGTCATTTAAATGAAGAGATTTATACTGATTATTGAGATACATGATTTTTCTTCAATATGACAAAAAAAGTAACACCCCCAAAATTCCTTCTCTTCCCCTGTGACCCATTTGAAATCTGTTATCATTTTCTGCAATATATTTCACTTTTGATTTTCCTCAACATACGATTGCTCTTCAGTTGGCCGGGGTTGGCTCTAATAAATATTTGGCTCAGCCAACCTTTTTCATAGCATGTGCTCCTGTATATCTCTTAGACGCCTCCTCAAGACCAAGGATAATTTTTTTTCCTGTTGGCCACATGCAGAACTTTAAAGCGGGGAAGAGATCAGACAAAAATAAGATTCAATTTTGCATTTTTGCTTCTTTACATACTGGCTTGTTATTCGCTCCATTGCTCTCCAGCTCTGTAGGCTTTACATGGATGCTACTGGGTGATTAGCTACCACCAACTAATTAGATAACAATCCAATAGGGACCAGAGTTCTTAAAAGACTGAGACATTTTATTCTAAAGTGTTGTTAACAAACAGAAGATGCAGCTACTGAACAGGCGTAACTAAAGAAAGAACAAAGGTCAAATCACTCATTACCAGCTAAATAGAAATAATAAACAGCAATCAGTGAAAAAAAAAGTAATAAGAAAGAGAAGGAAACTCAAAGTTTTCAATATTTGTTTCAGAAGAGGCTTCAGACACTTTAATTCAACAAAAGTGAAATTTATGAATTTTAATGTAGAAGCACGGACCATTCTTAAGGCAAAAGCAATATTGATCATAGCACATGTGAATAAGATCACTTGAACTTTTTCACTAAGCGGCGTTGGAAGACAGTGAAATTGGCTCTGCCCATATTTAAGGGTAGGATCTTAAAGTTATTGCTATTTGTGTCTTAAGCTTTTATAATTTGAATAGGAGTATTTTTATTTCATCAAGGTTACCAAATTGATGTCTGGTAGCTTCACACTGCTATAAAAGGTAAAAAAAAAAAAAGCTGATGGAAATTGAATTTTTTTTTTCTACATAAGTAGAAGAACCTTTGTATTTGATGACAGCCTGTAAAAATTGATTACTTGCCTTAATGTAAACAGATGGTAGCAGCTCCAGGGTGACCGACGCTTACCGTGTCCACGCGCAGCTCCCGGGGGACTCTGCTTTTAATCTACACCACTGTGCCTGCAAATCCAAGAGTTTAGAAAAACAAACATGAAACAAGGATTTCCACTTTTAAAGGACTCTCAGTACCGAGTCTACTAAGCACTCAGTGACTTCTGCTGCCCATCAAGAGAGAAAGGAGCTGTCTGCATCATGTGCATACCCAGTAATAAAAAAATAATGAAAGCATAATAAAACGTATATTTTCAAAGCTGCAATCTTATTTATCCTCAGCCTTCTTCTAGCTTAAAATGGGAACTACTACTTTTCCTACTCCATTAGCATTTTAGATCCCATTCTCTGGAGCGAGTCCAGAGAAGAGC
>WAAB01023431.1:0-10579 GCA_013389865.1 Piaya cayana | reverse complement strand
CAGCTTCATTGCTTTTCTCTGGTCTCACAGCAGCTGGGGGAAGAATTTGACTTTGCTTCTGTTGCCTTTCATGGAAAAGTCCAGCAGAACGTCAGGCAGAGGTGGGCAGCAGCACCTGAAACTGTCTGTGTTATATCAGAACAGCAAGAATCATCCTTGGGGGAAACTTCTGTGTTTCATGAACACAGAGTTACGGAATTAGACTGCCATAAGCTAGCTTAAAACTAGTGATCTGTTTGCCCTGTCAATGATTCCCTGACTCTGTTAATTGCGTTATTAATCACATATTTACTTTACTCTCTTACACTGTTTTGCCTCTCTTTATGACAGCACTAATTTCCTCTACAGCTTGTCTGCAACTTTCCAGAGAGCTGTGAATCTGGAAAACTTTCCTTTTCACAGCAGCTCAGTGAATGTTTGGAAAGAAGTGAGAAGGTTTATTTCAAAAGTGATTCTTACATCATTTGACCCCAAAAAGCAACACATAATTCCAGAGAACCTCACAAAATTCAGGTAAGAGGCACACCGTGAGGTACAGTACTTAAGTGCTGGTTCCTGAATTCCAGTCTCCCCAGTTGGTGGCATCTGATCCACTAAGGCCCCTCCATTTCCCACACTTGTTCCGTCTCAAATCACCTAAATCCCTCCCTTTCCCTGCTTTGAGTTCCTCCCCTAAACATTCCATAATGAGCCCTGTGCAATCCTAAAATGCTTTTCCCCTGTGCCACACAACATGCAGCACAACCCCAAGACAGTAGCCTCCTGCTCCCAGGACTCAACCTTGATGAGTTTCACATCTGGATCCTGGCGCTGGTGGCTCTGCTGGGACAGCCCTGGGAAAGACCTGGATGAATTCACTCCTCAGGAATCTGTAACTGGGGTTGCCACCTGCCAGTGTGCCCCTGTGCTCCTCTGGGTTTGTGGAGATGGAGCTTTGATGGGATGATGGACACTGTAATGAGTAGCTGGGCTAGACAGCACTTGGTTTTCCCCACCATTGTCTCCCTTTGGGCGTACACACAAGCTTTTATCTCATAACCTAATCATATGTACCCAATGCCATGTTTCCAGCACCTTAAACTGAAAGCTTTGGGGGAAAAATATGTATTTCTAGCAACAGCCAGAGGGAGAGCAGCCCACTGGGATTCAACTGGCTTCTTGGCTTGCATTAAAACACAAGTGTGGAGAAACAAATGCAGCTGAACTGAACTTGCAGCTCTGGCTTACCAAGCTATTATTTACTAATTACAGCATAAGCATTGCAAATTGCAACAAATAACCTTGCTCGACACCCCAGTGTGTTATTACCAGCACTGGAAGCCTGGGAAATCCATGTGTGCTGGAAGGTTTCTGAATGACTGCGCTGCAGCCAGGTTTTGCAAGTCAAACTCTGTGTGCCTGCTCAGCAAAATAACACCTGTGCTTGGCAGGGAACGTAGTTGGGACATAAATATTTTATTTCATACAGCTATTAGGTAGCAGAAAATCCCACAAATGAATACAGTAGCGTGTGCCACTCCTTGTTTTAAGAAATGTGGGGGGTTTGGGTTCAGAATCCAAACCAGCATCTCTAGAAGTACTATTTCTGCTGCAGTGTGTGCTTTGTGCCTCCTGTCCCTATTGGAAAAGTTATTCAGAATCAACACCAGAAACACAGTGTCCCTGGTGTATCATAGAATACTAGCATGGTTTGTGTTGGAAGGGACCTCAAAGCCCATCCAGGGTCACCCCTGCCATGGGCAGGGACACCTCCCACTGGATCAGGGGCTCCAAGCCCCATCCAGCCTGGCCTTGAACCCCTCCAGGGATGGGGCAGCCACAGCNTCTGCACCCATTCCAACAGCTCCACCTCCTTCTCATGTTGAAGGTTCCACAACTGGACACAATCCTCCCGCTGAGGTCTCCCAAGAGAGGAACAGAGGGGCAGAATCCCCTCCCTCGCCCTGCTGGTTGCGCTGATCTGGATGCAGCCCAGGACACAGTTGGTTTCTGAGCAGCGAGCGCATGTTGCTGGCTCATGTCAAGTTTCTCATCAACCAGCACACCAAGTCCCTCTCCATGGAGCTTCTCCAAATCACATCATCCCACAACCTGTATTGAAACAGCAGATTGTCCCAGCCCCAGTGAAGGACCTTGCATTTGGCCTTGTTAAACCTGAGGTTCACACAGCCTCAGTTCTCCAGCTTGTCCAACTCCCTCTGAATGACGTCCCGTCCTTCTGGTGTTGCAGCTGCCTGAAAGTAAATATTAACTTGTCCTTTTGTTTATCCCATTGAGTTTTGNGATGCAGCCCAGGATACGGTTGATTTCTGAGCAGCGAGCGTACGTTGCCAGCTCATGTCAAGTTTCTCATCAACCAGCACCCCAAGTCCCTCTCCATGGAGCTTCTCCCAGTCACATCGTCCCCCAGCCTGTATTGAAACTGCAGATTGCCCGAACCCAGGTGCAGGACCTTGCACTTGGCCTTGTTAAACCTGAGGTTCACACAGCCTCAGTTCTCCAGCTTGTCCAACTCCCTCTGAATGACGTCCCGTCCTTCTGGTGTTACAGCTGCCTGAAAGTAAATATTAACTTGTCCTTTTGTTTATCCCATTGAGTTTTGTGCCTCCAGGTTTAAATAAAGACCTAGGCTAAAGACAGTATCTAGCATTTGCTCAAAAGGATGGAAACAGTTAAACACTGATGTTAAAATGAAAGCTGGCAGCAGGGTTAGGTGAGGTCTCACAGCTTCTCTGTTAGCTGAGGGAAAAAGGAAGCAGCGCAAAAGGAAATTTAGCATGAGTAATGGAGATGAATCTGATAAAGGGTCAGAGCTGTCACTCAGAAAGTAGGTGTGGCTGTTTCTGAGTAGTTCTTTATAGCTTTGGCAGGCTGGACTCTCCAGATGAGGAAGTGTCTCTCATTAGCGAGCAAAATTAAACAGCACATCACGTGAGGAACCTCTGCAGATCGCTATGCTGCAATTAGTGTTTTATGACCGATTGGAAATGGGTGTTGCTTTAATTTAAATTCTTTGATCCCTGATTAGCAACTGTCCACAAAAAAATGGCTTGTTCTTGGCAGTAATTGATTTCTGGTGTTCATTTATTTCTGGCTTATCTTTATGTCTTTAAAAATACACTTGCAGAAACATGTCTGTCAACAAGCTTAGACACTGCCTGGTCAGAGGGCTGGACAGGGAGAATAAAGCAATCACTTCTCGCGCTTGTTTTACCTGCAGCACAGCAGAGAAAATCAACAATATTATGGAGAAGAATGATAGTAGGGAAGAAGTTGTATTACCTACTGCCTCTTAGTTCAGGCTAAGCAACTTCACTTATGATCTCTTTTGCTATCAGCAAAGATCTTCCCTTATGACCCTAAAGACAGCAGAAGTGCCAGTAAGAGGAAATTGAGGACAGAGTACAGATGGTGATTAAAATGTGAAGCCTTAATGTGAAAATTGAGTTGCTTTTAGTATTTCTATTGTCTCCATCTTCATTGTATCTGGTTCATTTTCGCTGCTGTGTGCTGGTTTTGGCTCAGACGTGATAAGGACATGCAGGATAGTAAATGATAACATAGTAATACTAGAGGATGGGAAATTGCTTAGTAAATCCTTCTTCATTTCTGCTTCTCCCACTCATTTCACCTTAATTGGTCTCTCCTGAGTAGCTGCTGTGCTGCAGTCCTACCCCTATGCCTGGAACACGTCTCCGTGCTATCATATCATCTCTTCCTTCTCCTTGCAGCTGTCTGCTCTATTACTCATCGGTTATTATTAAGTAATTTCCCTTACCTTAATGGCTTTCTGAAATAAACAAATTAATTCCTGCAGATTTAAGTTGCTTCGCTGCTGTCTGCTCCTTGCTAGAAGGGTACTACCCACCATCAGAAGGGACTTTTACTTCACCTAGTGCTTGATATCAGCCCCCAAAACTACACGTTGGAGCTTGCAAACAGCACTCTCCCCAAACTCTGAGATGCCCAAAGGCAGTACCTGCAGTAGTGCCTTTAGAAACTCCACCTTCATAAAAGTAGAGTGTTTTTCCTTTGAACGTGCTTTAAGTGGTAGTTAAACTCTGAATGGAAACAAATTTCATTCTAGAAAGCAGAGGGCAAAATTCTCACTTTAAAGCAATGGTAATGCAGTGCACTAATTAAACCAAACCAAAACCACTTAGACAAAGTAGACGCAGTGCAAGTTTATGCCTCAGACATCACCGAAGAAAACACCGAAGAAAACATCTCTGTAAGAGTCTTCTCACGTTGGGTAAGAGTTCAGCTTCACTTTAAGGATGTATTTTTTTTGTAGCTCACACTAAACTTTCAGATGTCTGCATGCTCCAGTCACAAGAAAGAGTGACCGAGAGCATGCTGCACTCCAATGTGTCTTCACAGCAGCCTGAGTCCTGCTCCTCTTCGTGCTAATTAAGTAATCTTACTGATATTTATTGTTCTAATAACTGTGATTAGCTCTGAGCGTTTGTGGTAACGCAGATGAAACAGCATTCAGCTCATCTAGAATATGAATACATAAAGCTTTGATATGCTAATCACTTACACAAGGTTTTCTCTCTAGGGAGTCAGTTGAATTTTTGCATTCTCTCTGACTTCTCCTCTCCCAGGCAACAAAGCTCACAGTATTGCAGGTGTTCCCGGCTTCAGTTTGGTACCAGAGGAGGTATTCGGCAACATCTGCAGTCATCTCAAAATAAGCTGCATCGCTGCTTTTCTATAGGGATCTCACATAACGTTAATAACACAAATGGGTCCTTCCCCATCTGTTGTATTTACAGAACCAAGTATCCCAACGGCCTTGATACACTCCCTGCTTTGTGCACTTTGTCACCTTAAAAGCAACGGTAAAGCACCGTCTTTGGTTGTCGTTCTTTTATTTTTTAATAAGTTTAAGAGCTTATCTTCAGCTGGTAGCAAGTTTTCAGACAGCAGTAGAGATTTAAGACAGGATTTTTGTCAGTCTCACAGAAGAAGCCTCATTCCCAGCAGCGCAGAGGGCATGGATGGCTCTCCTTTCTTGTGCACAGATGGGCAAACCTGCATATTACAAAATAAAGAACACTACTGCCTTTATTAAGCACATTAATTATTGTGTGTGGGGAGGGAGGAATGCTTAAAAGTAAGAAAAAAAAAATCAAAATTTGTAATTACTAGTTCCAAACTTTGTTGGGGTACAAAATCTGCACTTAGAGTTCTAAGGTGGTATTCAAAGCTAAACTGTTACAGCTTCCACTATCTCCCTTCTTTGAGTTTGCAAGAAAGGCCATGGATGCAGCAAAGCAGGTCGTGTTCTAGCTCTAGCTATAGGCTTAAGTAGTTGCAGAACCGTATATCGAATTAAACCCAACTAAATATACATTAAACCTCACACCCTGCATGATTCATCTTCCCTTTTGTCACGTGCACAAAACACACGCCTCACCATATATCCAGCTCCCATCTCAGCTTCCCGACTCTCCCCTCTAGCTTTTCTTCGTGGCATTTTGTCCAGGTGGACAAACACCCCACAGTGTGTTGCTCAAGCCCATTCGCTTTGTGGGACCTGGTGTTCACATTAATTACACAAGAAAAGAGCCATGAAGTTCCTTGAGAAGACACCTACTTCAGCGTACCTGGCAGGATCAACTGTATTTACCTAACTCCTCGCAGGTATCTGTCTAATTTAACCTCTTCTTAGAGACTTTCATTGACAAATTTTTGCACTGTCCTTCCCAGTACTTAAATGCTGTAATCAGTAAACTGATTTTTTTTCTTCCTATGAGAAGAAACATGTTTCTCTGGTTTATTGTTACCTTAATCCGCTCTACAATAGGTTTATGAACCTGTGCGCTGTTCCGTCCGCTGTGAGCATTTATCTTCAATCAAGAGCCGGCTGCAGGCGTTGCCCTCACAACACAGTCAAGTTTAGAGCTGTTGTAGCACTTACTGCATGTTCTAAACAGATCAAAGGCTGCCTTTTAAGAGATATTAGAAAGTAATTCAAATGAAAATTGTCAGATAAGAGACTTTTTAACAGGGCTTGAGAGGAATCTGTTCTTGACCCAGGGCAGCTGTAATTTGGAATTAAAGGAAGCACTGCTTATGAAATCTGCAGGTCACTTCAGAACAGTCAAAGGCCAAAGGCCACCGGGGCTGGTGGCCAATGTGTGATTTAAATCACACGGTCTGCCAGTGCCCCTTGAACAACACGTGTTTTAATCCACCTACATGCTATCATCATATGCATCGAAGAGGAGGTTGCTGGCTGTGCGCAAGAACAAAAATAGAAAGTGTGCTTTTGAGCTGGGAGTAAGGAAGGAGGATACTGTCCCTTCGAAAGCATTAAATCAAATGAGGTCTGAGGAGATCACGAGGGATAAATACATGAATGCAAGCTGCCGATGCAATCTGGCAGCTGTAACAGCAAGTGCAAACATTCGCTGTTCAAGCAAAAATACTGGAGAGTAGTATGTGCTAGTAGGTGGCTGTGACCATTACATGGCACAATAACATGACTATTCTGGAATCCCGGTGAATGATAAAAGGTGTAACAAACTGCAAAAGGCTCATTAAGAACCCAGGAAAATGAGTCAGTGGAAAAATCTGCTCTGTACAAAGGTGATATGTAATTATCTACACGGCAAAAACATAGCAGAAAGGTGCTGTAATCTTTGGTATGGAGCAAGATCCATTTCCTGAAGAAGGAAAATGTTTAATGTTTGAAAATCATGGCATTTTCTGAAAGTCCTTTTTGATAGGATTCTTAAGTTTGTAACGAAAGAGTCCAGGAGTCCTGCCTGTGCAGAACAGTCAAACCAAATGTGGCAGCTTTTCAGCAGTCGGGATAGGACTGGGATTGCTTCAGAGTTTTCTTCCTAAATATAGACATAGAATACAACTAAGAATAAGTGATTTAAGGAGGTTGTAGCAAGGTGGGTGCTGGTCTCCCAAGTAACAAGGGATGGGACAAGAGGAAATGGCCTCAAGTTATGGCAGGGGAGGTTTAGATTGTACATTAGCAAAAACCTCTTCACTGGAAGAGTGGTGAAGTATTGTGAGTGGTAGAGTCACCATCCCTGGAGGTGTCAAAAAAATGTATATATCCTACTACGTTCCAAGGACTACTGTTCTTGTTCTTGTCATAGAATCGTTTGGATGGAAAAAGACCTTTGAGATTGAGCTCAACCGTACCTGTCCACTACTAAACCATCCCTGAGCACCTCATCTGCCCATCTTTTAAACACCTCCAGGCATGAGAACTAAATATCTCTAAGGATGGTGACTCTACCACATCCCTGGACAGCCTGGGAACTTCACAACAGTCACATTCCTTGTTAATTTGGAACTTTAGAGCCAGCTCCCTGCCTGGCCTTGCCTTTGAGATAGGGAAAGGCTGCAAACAGAGGTGATTATAGAAAAAGATATATCTGTTCAGCACCGATTATGCTGAACACAAGACATTATCCTATCCAAAGAATGAACAGTGTGTGGAAAAACACCGAAACAAAAATGCTATAAAAAAATAGAGAGCAGGGGAAGGCAGGGTGCTAGGTGAAGAATATTAAAGAAGCATTTGGACAATGCACCTGGACACAGGGTGTGATCGTTGGTGTGTCCTGTGCAGGGACAGGAGCTGGACTGGGTGATCCTTGTGGGTCCCTTCCCACTTGGGTCATTCTGTGATTCTGTGACATTCTGTCCAGCTTTCAAAAATAGAGTGACTTGGATGGAAACTTTCATGTCTTGCATGGATTTTCTTTGGCCTCTTCCAACTTTAAAGATTCCATGAGTCTATGATTCTATGGATTGCTTACATGATGGTCCATACAATCCCACTCCACCCCTTTCTGACTTTGCAATTTACCAGACAAATCCTAAAAGTTTCGGTATTGATGTGTTGATTTGTTTCGATTCAGCACTCAAGAACAAGGGGCTTTATTCAATTTCTGGGAAAACCAATGGATGTCATATATCTGGACTTCTGTAAAGCCTTTGACATGGTCCCCCACAACATCCTTCTGTCTAAATTGGAGAGATACGGATTTGATGGGTGGATAAGGAACTGGTTGGATGGTCATAGACAGAGAGTAGTGGTCAATGTCCAGACAGAGACCCGTGACAAGTGGTGTCTGTACTGGGACCAGTGCTATTTAATACCTTCATTAATAATATAGATAGCAAGATTGAGGACACCCTCAGGAAGTCTGCAGATGACACCAGGCTAAGTGGTGTAGTTGTCACACCAGAAGATTGGGATGTGATCCAAAGGTCGCTGGACAAGCTGGAGAGTGGAGCTGAGCGATCCTCATGAGATTCAACAAGGCCAAGTGTGAGGTACTTCACCTGGGTTGGAGCAATTTGCAATTTCAGTATAGGCTGGGGGGGCTGTTGTGATTGAGAGGAGCTCTATGGAGAGGGACTTGGGGTGCTGGTTGATAAGAAGCTCAACATGAGCCAGCAACTTGCACTCTCAGCCCAGAAACCAACTGTGTTCTGGGCTGCATCCAGAGCAGCGCAACCAGCAGGGCAAGGGAGGTGATTCTGCTCCTCTGTTCCTCTCTTGGAGACCTCATCTGGAGTGCTGTGTCCAGTTCTGTAACCCTCAACAGAAGAAGGAGATGGAGCTGTTGGAATGGGTCCAGAGGAGGCTACAAAGATGATCACAGGGCTGGAGCACCTTCTATAGGAGGACAGGCTGAGAGAGTTTGGGTTGTTCATCCTGGAGAAGAGAAGGCTCTGAGGAGACCTTATAGCGACCTTCCAGTACCTGAAGAGGCTACAAGAAAGCTGGGGAGGGACTGTTCACAAAGACTTGTGGTGATAGGAATCATAGAATTATAGAATCATAGAATCACCAGGTTGGAAGAGACCCACCAGATCATCGAGTCCAACCGTTTCTATCAAACACTAAACCATGTCCCTCAGGACCCCATCCACCTGTGCCTTANCCTTTCAGGTAGTTGTAGAGAGCAATGAGGCCTCCTCTCAGCCTCCTCTTCTCCAGGGACAATGGGGATAAACTGGAGAGGGGCAGATTTAGACTGGTCATAAGGAAGAAATTCTTCACCCTGAGAGTGGGGAGGCCCTGGCCCAGAGAAGCTGTGGCTGCCCCATCCCTGGAAGTGTCCAAGGCCAGGTTGGATGGGACTTGGAGCCCCTGATCCAGAAGGAGGTGTCCCTGCTCATGGCAGGGGTGGAACTGGATGGGCTCTGGGGTCCCTTCCAACCCAAACCATCCTGTGAACCTACGCCTTTCATGATTCCCAAAGAAACTGGGAAAGCAAGACGGAACCCGGACTTTATCTCTGATCAGCCCGTCCCGAGTCACACCAAGCAGCCCGCCCCCCGCGCTCCCCGCCCCCGCCGCCATGTTGTGGGGCTGGCGGCGCCTCGGGGGGTGGAGGGGGGGGCGGCTGCGGCGCGTGCGAAGCGGGGCCGGCGGGCAGCGCAACAGGTACGGGGGGCGCGCGGGGTACGGCGAGGAGCGGAGCGGAGCTCGGAGCTCGGAGCTGGGAGTGTGGAGCTAGGGGTGCGGAGCTGGGAGGTGGGGGTGCGGAGCTCGGAGCTGGGAGTGCGGAGCTAGGGGTGCGGAGCGCGGAGCTCGGAGCTGGGGGAGAGTGGAGCTAGTGGAGCTCGGGGTGCGGAGTGGAGGGAGCTCGGAGTGCGCGGAGCTCGGGTTTCGGAGCTGGGGAGAGCAGAGCTGGGGGAGCGGAGCTCGGAGCTGGGGGAGAGCGGAGCTCGTGGGGGTGCAGTGGTAGCCCCGTAGCCTTGGTGACCCCTTCCGTAGCCTTAGTGGCCCTCTCCAGTAGCCCCATCAGCTCTGCCGGTAGCCACACAGTATCCCCCGCCGGTAGCCACGGTGGCCTGGCAGGTAGCCCCGCTGGTAGGCTCGTTAGCCCTGCTTGTAGCTTCCGTGGCCCTCGCTACTGCTCGCCTTTGGCCGGTGAGCGCCACCGGAGGGCAGAGCTGCCGATAGCCTCAGTAGCCCTGCCGGTAGCCACAGTGGCCCCCACTGTGAGAGCCTTGGTAGCCTCATTAGCCCTGCGTGTAGACTTGGTGGCCCCTGCCTGTAGACTTGGCGGCGCTGCTGGTGGCCACGGTAACCCCCACGGTAGCCTCGCTTGTCCTGCTGGTAGCCACAGTCACCCACTGGTCACCTTGGCCGCTCCGCAAGGGGAGAAGCAGCAGAGCCCAAGCCTGAGCGAGCTCAGGGATCGTAGGAGCAAGGACGGTGGGTTTGTGTCTCGCAGTGAAATCCTGCAGAAATGGAGCTGGTTTCCGCAGTTGGAGTTTGCAGGCGGCACCTGGCCTGGCGCTCCTTGCTCTGCACTTCACGCTGCGGCGTAATCAGTGGTTGGGAAAATAAAACGAGGGCGAGATGCCTGGTTGGGCTCCCTAGACCATCAGGTACCGGTTTGAATGCACGGGAACGACTGTCATAGCGTTGGGGACTTTGACACCTGTCAGACAGCGCAGCTCGAGGGTAGCTCGGTGCTTTAATCCAGCGCCTGTGATCTTCACCTCAATTTTATAGCGATTCTCTCCACCACCAGCTGGAAATTCCCCATCTGCAGCACTGGGATGAGAAGCCAGCAAGCCA
>WAAB01023430.1:89907-141713 GCA_013389865.1 Piaya cayana | reverse complement strand
TTTTTTTTTTTTAAATAAAAAACAACCACCCTTCAGGTGAATTGTAGAACATCTTGAAATTTGTTGAGGACTTCTAATCTTATATAATATCTTTCGACAAGTTAGTTGCAGTAGGTATGCGGAGATATCTACTACTTCAACATCTGACCTGAACTATAAGTACAGACTCCAAGTACACTCACCACATTGATGTTTCTCCACTGCATCAGCATCTTACTTACATAAATATAATTGTCAGATTCAGATGTAGCTTCTAAGGAGCAAAGCAGGCCTCCTCCCTGATTTATTTTAAGTCCAGACAAAGGAAACACTTGCTAAAACAACAGGGATTATTACTTCAATGAAGAAAACCCACAAGCTAATAGATAGTTTCCAACTGTAGTTTCTATATATATAGCTTTTCTTCTATTCAAATGTATTTCTCATTCATAGAAGTTTTTAACATACCTCTATGCTACTTTCATTTGATTGCACAAAAAAATCTTATATTTTCTGAAAAGTCACTAAGTATGTGCATAGACTAGGACCAGCTTTCAAGGCTGTGAGTGTTTTGATAAAGTAATTAAAACAGAATTTAATGGAATATCTTCTCTCTCATTTTGCCTACTGGATATCTTTTCCTTTGCAAAAAGTAATATCTCTTTGTGCATCAACCTTTATTGATTCAGGAAGCACAGATGATACAAGTTTTATGTTGAAGGGTAGGACCTCATGAATGCAACTTATGAGATCACTGTTCTAAACTTTGAGGTGCTCACAATCTTACTGTTTTCTAGTGTCCTTGATTTCTTAGGTTAACTTTTGTTATTTTCTAACTCACCAGTGAGATCTTATACCTATGTGTCTTAGGAAATACACCGTCAATACTTTTGCCAGGGTTTTTGCCCTTTTCTTGACATGAAAGTCTTTCTGTTTGTAAGAATGTGCACTGTGTTCTAAGAAATAAAAAGCAAAGAAGGAAACAGAAACAGAGGAGAGGAGACTGAATTTGTCCCTTTCTTTAGCTCTCTTGTATTTGTTCAAGGAGGAACAGCTCCAAGTATAACTTAGGTAAGCCATGACGGGTTGCCTGAGATGAGAGCTGCCTCTTTCCAGATAAAGCAATTTCACCTGCTTTTGGCTAGGGCTCTCTTTCATGTTATAACACATATGGGGTTTATCAGACTTTTTCCAACTTCTGTTGGTTGTGAAGGCTTTAATATTTCTCCTAATTTCAAATCTGCTATGAGTTACATCAATGATGCATTCACAAATTAGAGTTTTCATGTTATACATAGTATAGCATGTGATACCTTTTAATGTATAGGATGCGATATCATATCCTCACATGAACTTTTACTGCAGAGAACTAGAATGAAAATATCATGTACATGCAGGAGAAAATTTTGTTTCTGATCACTAAGAGAGTATACGTTGGTGTCTGGAATAGGCCTTTGCACTATGAACTAGGATGCAATCCTTATTTATGTCAAACAAATAGTAGCTAGCACTATGAAAACTGTCTGGCCTTTTTATTTATCATTCATGACCTTGTTAGATAACAACTTCTCTCTGGTGAGTTGGGTTACAGTCCAAGCCTAGGTGAGGAATGTGGTCTAGCGGTTATAACTGCACACCCATGCACACAAAATCACACATAAATAGCAACTGTTATAAAGATGCAATTAGAGCCTTGTTAACCAAGAGTGTACACCTTGGTCCTCTCCTGTTATATGGTGACAACAAATGTGAATGAGCTGTGCAGTCAACCCATCCATCTGTTTTAAGACCTGGTATTCTCAGTCGATGTCCCTGCTCCCTATCCCAGAATGAGTAGACATTTATCATAAGGAGTGTGATTGCATTTGTTATTTTGGGATGTTTGGAGGAGCCAGGAAAAGCTGCATACCTTTTTGTAAGAGCTTTTTTTTCTGTGCCTCTTATTGCCATGCTTTGCTTATTTAAGGGAACTACATTTTTACTTCTCCAACTGCAGTTGTGGTTAGAAACATCTTTATCTTTTTAGACTAATGGAAAATTTGATATTCCACTCCTGTCCTTTTATCTGTGGCAATACTTTCATTTCCAGTCAGAAAGCATTCCTTTTCTGTCTAAATAGCCTTCTAAGATATACTTCACCTTCAGCATTGTATTTAATGAGGATAAAATTGGTAGTAAAGCAGAAAGACCAACAAGTGACTCCGCTTTTCTGCTCTTCATGTTTTCATTTGATCTCTCCTTTCTCTTTAGCCAAATAAAATAACATAAAATAACTTTTACTCCAACATACCTGTTTTCCTGGCAGTGTCTTGAGAGACAGTTCTTTAAAACAGATTTCCATTTACTGAGTTGTTTCTAAAATATTTATGGGCTCTTAAGCACTAAAATTTTTCCCAACATTTAAAATATGCATAAGAACTTTCTAGGTAGTTCTCAAGTTTTATGGAGGAGAATCTTTTGAAAGTGGAAAAAGTCCTCACTTATTTTTGTACAGGTTCTGTATCCCGAGAGACAGAGATAATCAATGCTAGACAAAAGGTATGCTCCTTAGCTGTGGGATGAATCACTTACCATGTCTGTTGCTCCTAGATCTTTCATCATAAGTTGAATAGCCTCTCATATTTCAAATTTTGTTTCATGCGAGTCTATATTTATCCCTGCATAAATCTTATTCCTTGTTAAAATCTATGCCCTGATCCCAAACCCAATGATTAAATTATACTGCTGAACTTTCACAAAAGTTGGGCTGAGCTCACAAAGTCTGTTCTAAATTATAGTGATGCTCAGAACGCATGGAGAAGACCACATTTGAGGTAAACTACTAGCAGCAAAGGCTCACTACATTGGATAGGAATAGTTAGATGCCTCAGGTCTGGATTAACTATAAAGCTGGCTCAGAAAAGGTTTTCTTGTTTTGGTAAGAACTGTGAAATTATGTCAGAGCAGAAACTTCGGAACATTTGAACAAAAATCTCCATGGTCCTGAAATTTCAGTGTTTCACTTTGAGACTAAAAGAAAGACATTTACATAAATATACACTTTTATCATACCTTTTTTTTAATCCAGTAAAGCTTAAGCCACTTTGAAGTAAAAATTAAAATTTCAGGAAGAAGAAGGAAATGCATTAGAAACATTGAAATAAAACAGTTAATTTAAAATAAGCAATAAAGAAAAAAAATTACATTGCCCTCTCCATTTTTTAAACTGCCCATAACTCTTTGCTGTTTTCTCAAGGTGTTACTTTTCCCAAAGTTCTACTTTAATTTCATGTGCCTATTAATTTTCTGTTTGCTGAAAATTAAAATCAACTCCTGTTAACCTCAGCCAGCATTCCAGATTAGGAACAGTAGGACACAGTGAAATCAGGATTGCTCCTTAACTGTTAATACTCTTCAGGACAGAGATGTCTTCATGTGTATCTCAAGAAAAATATCTCCTTTCACTTACCGTTCATATTCCTAAAGTGCTTTCTGGATTGTGCTGCCTCTGCTTATCCTTTCCAAACAAGAGTGGAGGTCAGTCAGTCTTTCAAAATGCTGTCACACGAAGAGGAAATGTTGGTTGTGCTTCTCATTTTATTCCATCACTTGTTTAATGGTACCTGTAGCATGGAATGTGAGGTAATGGAGTGGCCTCTCGGGAATGATAGGTAAAGAAAGGCATATGGAAATATTAGAGGGTCTGAATAGGGAAGCTTAGTCAATGAGAAGACCATCATTCCAGAAAGAAAGACTTGGTCTGCTCTGGGGCTTCTGAAAGAGGTGTTTTCAGAAAATTATGAGGAAGTTTTGACAGTGTTAAAGGACACCTTACAAATCCAGGGACTTGGGTAAGGGCACAGTGCTGCCTTTTGGAAACATAGCAGACCCACAGCAGACATTCGGGTGGTGGCTGATCAGATGCAGGACACAAGTTCTTGCTAATGGAAGAGAGATACTGGGCAGGATGCAGAGTAAGGTGTCTAATGTCCCTCATTGATCTTGAAGGTAAAAGCAAGTAGCATATATTTGTTTTGAGAGTCACCTGAGAGGTTTCCAGAGCATATGGAGCTGGCACTATGCACCTGTTTGCTTGCAAGACCAAAACATCTGATTTGCAAAGTGGAACTGTGCTGAAGTCTGGGAAGCCAGGCAAAAGCTGATGAAGTAATGCTGTTGTTGGTTATCACATGCTTTTAAGTAGCTACTTGGCTTTATGAAAAATCTTTGTTCATGGGAAGGAAACCACAGCACTCACAGTGCTCAGGTAGTCAATTTCAAGGTGGAAAATCAAGTCAGGAAGCAATCCGCTGGCTATGTTAGGCACTTTGTCAATTTAAAGCTGGAAAGGGAGACTTCAGACACTGTCTAGAAGTAATCTAACACATAAATGGATGTCACAACCCGGACCTATGAGCCACGCTTGTGTCCAGCCCTGACGGGGTGGGGAAAGTGGATTCATTTGTCTGTGTGGTGATCCAGAGGCCAATAAGGTCACTCCCAGGGTGAATATCAAAAGAGTATTTATTTCTGGCTCCAGCAAACCTAAACACACCAAGATACTGGGGTGCACAACAAAGACATGGGTGGGGGGTGCAACCACCCAAAGTTNTGGGGAAGAGAGAGAGAGGGAAAGAAATTACCACATAGAAGGCAGTAGATGATCTTGAGAACATGTGGTCCAGGCTGCTCCAACCCAAGTATGTGAGTCTGTGCCAGAATGGAGGTGAACCTTGACCCCTCCCTTGTGAGTCTTTATATAACCCAGTCTGTTTTGGCAGGATCTGGAAGTGAGCAGGTTGGGGGGTATCAGGGGCAGCAGCAATGGCTGCATCCCCTCCCCCCCGCCAAAGCCAGCTCTGGGGCCCCCACTTCACCCCAGCGAGGGAGAGCTGTGCCTGCTTCTGCACTGCCCCCTGTTGAATCGTGGCACGACAGACAAGCTGGTGCCACAATTGGGTAGTCCTCCGACAAAATGTTTAAGGCAAATAGATAAACCTAGTCTGACTTGACATTCCACCCCATGACTTAAACATTTGTCACAGAAGTCAAATAGAAAACTCAGATCCATGTTGTCTATAGTGGTGACACTTTAGGGTGCAACTTGCTCAGTTGAATGTGCCTCTGCGTCTCCTCCACCCAGCCACAGTCAGCTCTGGGTCTGGAGTCCACACAAGCAAGAGAGAGTGGTGCCTGCTCCCATGTTGTCCTTCTGTTGAATGCAACACACAAGCAAGCAGTCTTCAGGCAAAATGGTTAAGGCAAAGAGAGTTGACTTCACATTCCACCCTGTCACTTAAGCATTTGCCACAGAACTCAAGTCGAAAACTCAGGTCCATGTCGTCTATAGTGGTGACACTTTCAAATAGGGAGGGGATAAAGAGAACAAGACCAAGGGAGAAAGAAGGAAGGGGTAGTCACGTCCCAGATCCATGCACTATCAACGTCTTCAGTCGAAAGACAGGGGACTGGGGGGGGGGGTGTCCTGAAACCACGAGTTGCTAGTTCGCGCCAAGACCTCTAATGACTTTCTCAGTCAGAAGACATGGAGGGACTGGGATTGGAATACACCTGATAGAGGAAGAAAGATGGGGAGGAAAAGAAGAAGAAATATGGAGGAAAGGGAAGACAATGAGGATGGCATGCGTGATTTGGCAATGATCAGGGTTAATATAACAATAGCTGAGTAAACTAGTGAAAGTGTAGCATCTGAAGCAAATACAGTCGAAATTGCAGTTCTTATCCTTAGTTTTCTATCCTTTAGATTGCTAGCAATGGTAAATAAACAAGTCCAATCTTAATGCATAACCCACAAGCAATAATAATTTTGGAGGACTCAAAGGGGTGCCACTTGTTTTCTGAATAAAAAAAAAATTACAATTCAATTTTGTAATCAGAATCCCACTGGTTCAAATAAATTTAGGTGGCTTAAAACCAGAGTATTAAGAAACTTGAGGCATGTATAAAGCCTCATAGTAATTTCATTTCTCCAAAGGATAGAATTTGGGGTTCCAGGGACAGAACTTACAAAACTGTGTGATGATGGCATCCTCAGGAGTAACCACTACTTTCTTGCTTCCAGTTGAGATTGATGGGTATAGATCTCTCTTCCTGAGAAGCAATAATAACATTAACAGAGAATATTAACAGGGAAAGCTGCAACTTTCTTATGAAACAAATATTCAAGTCTGACTTGACAATGGAGATGCTTTTACTGCTAGAAAAGTGGCAGGTTTGCAGCTGTGGCATTCAAACCAGGAGGTCCCAGGTCTTCTAGAGCTACTCAGGCTGAATTCTTCATTCAGGAAACACAGTTTTTATTTCAAATTCAGGCATTAATTCATCAAGACTCTTCAACCCATGCTTAAGTCAATGATTTTTAAACACAAATTTGTAATTAGAGCATATGTTTTACAGTCTTTGGTACTTGAAGAGCTTAGCCCTTTTCCTGATCAGCCAGCTGGTAAGTTATATATACACTGAATACCAATTATGTGAAAATGAGGTCCTGAAAAAACTGAAAAAGACCCCCCAGAATGTCTCAGTAGTGGTTTTTATTTAAGTATTTATTTTTGATTCCTTCTGCCTAAAATCTTCTTAATCTCCTTATTGCCTATATAAATATTCTTTGGCTAAAAATTTAGGTATCCCTCAAATAAATTAATATAGCATTTGCTACATGAATCTTTACTATTATAGAGCATAGGAAGTGTCCATGCTATTTTACCTTGAAATTGTAGGCAATATCTGATTATTAGTAAGGGGTAATATTAATTATATTATTACAAGAATTATGTACCTATATGTTTATAATAATGCTAAATAATCAAGCTACGGCATTAAAGAATGATCACATAATACAAGCTGGTCCATGTGCATTTAACTCCTTCACAAGGAGCAGTTGGGTGAAAGTTTTAAATTGCAGGACAAGTGCTTTGTTCAAGGTGGATGCAACTATAGGGTCTAGATGTATCTGTCTTTGAGGTATATTGGAATGTAATTTCTGAGAAATAGAAGTTTCTGTGAAAAAAGTGCCTAGTTAAAACTGAAGTATGGTTGAAGAGAGTACAGAACAACATAATATTCCTAGAATTCTTCGTCAAAAACAACCCATGCTAAATGCATGATTAATATACTTCTCTGTATTCAACTTCTTTTTTTTTTTTTCAAATCTGAGTTCATATTTGGAGTTTTTAGTTATACGTAACATCCTTCTGCAAAGGAATTCCAAAGTCCTGTTCCAACACAGTAACCTGAAGAAATATTATTCATTTTTGATTACTGAAGCTTCTGGTAAAATTATAGCTTTCCTACAATTACATCAACACAAAGACTGAAAGGGACCATGTAGGAGATTTTGTTCTCAGTTTAAAAGTCAACCTTCTCTTCACTCACTGAACAATTTTTGGATATGAATCAAATTTCCCTTACAGAGAAGTTTATCGCTCTGTCATGTTTTGATAGCCCTCCACTTCCCACTGCACCAGGCACACTAGAGATAAATGTTAAGCACATCCATATAGCTTGCACTCTCAGCTGGCAATTCAGGGAGGAGCCGGAGAAATAGGAGCATAAGGAGCTAAGATGATTTTCTAGAAAGACTAGAACATTTCTAAAATGCCAGAGAGAAATTGTGTGTAATAGGAACACAGATCAATGCAGAAGGTGCAAGTCCTCTATTGGGGTTCAAGACTATATTGTGCCATCTACCCTCTCCTCTGTGTATCTGCCACAACTCTGGGAGAATAGGGAACTTCCCAGGACAGTGGCTTTTGGAAAGCTGGTAGGGAAAAGTACATCTCAGATGAAAAATCTGAGACCAAATGACACCACAAGACTTCTACACGCTGTGACTTTCTCTGCATGTAGGGACTACCTTTGCCAAAACAGAATTATTGAATTCTTGAATCCTAGTTGAGGGTCCTGTCCACTGTAGTCCAAAAATGTTCTGCTGTACAACACAGTTTAGGCTTAACCGTTGTTGGGTTTTCTGCATCAGCTTGATGGTTGTGCTTGTATTTAATAGCGTTCCCATTTATGACTACAGTAAAAACCACAAGCTTTACCACAGAAAAACCAATGCTATCCCAAGCAGTTGCAAGAATGAGTAGGAATCACTTTGAACTCAGACAATGCACCCGCCTTTTGAGTTATGCAGGTTTTACTCATTATGTTCTTATACCCCGTGTTTGTTGTTCTGTTTCCCAAAATGTTCTCCATTGGAAAGGAAACTATACAAATAATTATCTGCATTTTTCCCTCATGCGTTTCTAATCTGGACAACATACATGAAAAATAAATTGCACAAGATGATATGATCAATAGCAAGGAATAACTTAAGAGGTTATATGATAAATAATGAATAAGTGCAATGATAAGTCATTACATTAAGACAATCAGTTTATGATGTTACCATAACTCAGAACCAGCATTGATGACAGGTAACTATATATTGCACAGAACTACAAATTTACTGCATAGTGAGTTTCATAATGATCATGGTTTGGAGCTAAGAAGATGGAAGGTACAGATGGGATGAAGAGCAGCACATGTGCACAATTCTGAAAAACCTCTCTTTGTGTTGTGGTACATCAAGTTATAACTGTTAATTTCATTTGGGTTCCTGTAGTGTAAGTGTGGTAAGAATAGATGGCTCCCATTCATTTAACTGCTTCCCATCCACTTCCAGACAACTGTTACACATCTTCACATCTTATTGCCTGACCCTCTTCCTTCTACGTTCCCTTCTAACTCCTCTGAGTCATGATTAAATTTTCTACCCTTTAGCTGCAACTTATTGGCAGATGGTTTAAAATGAATTTAGACAGGCACAGATTCCTTCATGCTTGCTGTCTTTGCAATTAGAAAAAAAAAGAAGCAAAAAACCCCACAATGAACTTCATGTTCCTTTCCTTCAACGTTTGTGTGGGCAAGTGTACATGTGAGCTATCTATGCCTCCATGAACATTTGACCTACCCTGAAAAAGAAGGGATAATGGCAAAGAGACATATTGTACTGACAAGCAATAAGATTTTGCATATATTTTTATATTGTTTTATTTTCAGAAGGACTAGGAGTTTATAGATCATTTGCAAGTCTCATTTAGTACAGAACGTATTTAGAAATTGTGCTAGAGCTAGTAAATCCTTCCCATGAGTTGACTGCATATCTGATAATCTTCTGTAGGAAATCTATGGCTCTTTCTTTCATTCTTTAGTGCTTTCTTATAATTTTGTTCTCTTTAACTGTTAATATTTGGATCAATGAAGAGAGGGAAAGGTTGCTAGCATTTAGTTAACAACAACAAAAGAGAATTAACAGTTTCACAGCCTGAATCTTTTCAGAAAAGAGTCGTTCCAAAAAATAGTTCCACATACCTCTGTGATCAATGCTTTTCCAAATTGTGACACCATTAAAGCAGATGAAAAACTAAAATAACTAATATTTCAACACAATCCTGAATCTTCTAAAGAAGGAATAAAAATATTTTCAAATTTCAATAAATCTCTAACTGAAAGCTGTTTTTAGAAAGCAGAAGAAACTTCACAAATCAAACCCAAATCCTGAGGGAAGAAACGCATTCAAATTCTGGCTCCTAACCTTCTGCCTAGTTTCTGTACATACAGGTCTGCAAGAAATCAGTCCTCCTATATCCCAGTTAGGGCTGACAGGATTCTTCCTAAAACTGGACTTTGCTATTCTCATATTTGTGAAATTTCTGTCCTTCTCGCTTGCCAATTTTCCACCTTGTACAAGTTAGAGTAAAAGACTCCATGCTTCAGTTCATGCATCTAAGTTAAGAATATAAAAACCCAAAACAAACCTGAAGGGAAACCCTTTCTTTTACACCTTTTACACAACTGTAGAAATCAAACAGAAGCCACATTGAAATATTTTTGCAAAACAATTCATCAGTTTCTGAGGAAAAAAAAGAAAGATACAGCAGTACTCTTGCCAAATGTACTCCAGTAATGTCAGAAGACAAAAGTCTTCAAACTTTCAAAGAATCTCTTATACATCTGGCTTATTTAATGTTTTACCAATAATCCATAAGTAAACAAATCTCTTCATTGTGTTTCTGCACCTAAGAGATGAAAGTTAAAAATGAAAAAGGAAAATTGTGCAACATGGATCACTAGAGTCAGAGACCTATAAATCAATTTATTCTTGTTCATGTTTAACCTGAATTTGAATAAATTTCATTTCACCTGACCATTAACATCTAAATCTGATTTTAGTGAGAGATGAATGGTTTGGGAACTTCTTATTTCTTCTGATAATTTTAGCCAAAACAGGAAAAATTCTAATTATAGAAAGATTATTTTTATGATAAGAGTTGGTCCTGATTAAATAACAGTAAATACAAACCAGTCATACACAGTTTTTTGAACCTGCGTATGATCTCTCTGGTAGATCTCTCTTCCAGAGGCTTAGAGAAGAAAATGGTAGAGCTTTTGTGTGAAAAGTTATTGAATTAAGAGGTGTTAGTTATCAATGGATTTCATGCATGGGAAAGGCAACACTCATACATTTTTTAACAGTATGACTGCTCTAAAATGTTTGTAATTGTTTGGGGACAATGTTGTTTGTAACAATAATATCTGAGTGTTTTCAAAGTGAAAACAATAATGTTAGAGGAGATGTATGCGAGTTTGTTTGGATATCCCGTTTTCCCTCTCTGTTCATGGTGAAAATTATACTGTTTCATCCATTAGTGTTAGAATAGGGGAATACTTGGAAGGGGACAATGGAAGGGAGACTTTTGCTGCAACTCTAATTGAAGTAAGATTTGACTTCCACCGTTGGATCCACCATCAAATTAATTTAATGTTAATGTCAAGATAAAACTAAGCTAAGACAAACAACCAACAATAACAAAACAGCCTACAACATTAACTGAATGCATTTTTTTTTGTGTTGAATATTAGCAGAGATATCTTGTTCAGGCAAGTGGAAGGAGTGGTTGTAGGACTGGTGGTTCAGAAAAGCACTTCAGTATTTCATTTCTTTTTAATGTGATTTACATTAGACAATGCTTGCCCAGCTGTAAGAGATTTTTAGTGTAAACTGGAGCTGGATATTTGACATACTTGAGTATACATAACAGTGACAGTTCTCCTGTCTCTTGTGGATCTTCTGTTTCCTTGCTGCTACATCTATGACCAAATACGGCAAGATCATTTTCTTCAAAAAGATTTGACTGTCCAAAAGGCACTGGGGATTCCTGTAAGATGTATGATGAACCACTTCTACAGTTTATGTGGTAATTGCATTATTTTATTCTTCTCTATGGTAAGCAGAAAAACTTGAGATGCATCCTCCAGGCAGATGAATAGTTGTGTGTGACAGACTGCTGCATCACTTGGGTTTTCAGTCAGAAGAGACAACTCATCTTCATTTTACCTTGACACTCTAAACAACATTCATGTTTAGAAAGCAGCATGGCTAGGAGATTTTTCTGTACCTGTCTGCAAGCATGCAATTCCCTAGGCTGTAAATAAAAACTACCAACTTTCTGCTCTGCTTGTCCAGTTGTACAACTCTGCAATAACTCACAAGACTCTGTGCACACTTTTTATTTATTCTCCTTTTTTTTTTTTTTGTTATCCTAGAGAGCTTTTGCAGCTCTTCGCAGGACAAAATTTTTGATGGCCACTTACTGACAAACAACAAGCATTTTACATGCCATGAGCATTAAATACACATACGTATTTCATGAAGCATTTTTAAAAGTCTTAGGTTTGTAATTATTTATGAAGAAAACATGCTGCTTACAGAAGTATCCATCTGAAAGGAGCAAATACAGAGATGCAAAGGGAAGGAAGGCAAATAGAGTGTAGTTAATCACTCATAAAATGAACAGCAGCTTTTGAAAAAAGAAAGTACCAATGGATATTTAAAAATTATTTCTACTTTTTAATTATAAATGTTTCATTCTTACAGCCTCACTGGACTCAACAGTATTTTAGGATGTCTGCTGTCCAATAAACACAGACATGATTCTGAAGTTTGTTTTTAATATATTTTGCATTACCAGAATTACATAGTACTCACTATTTGTTGCTGTAGTTACAACCTTAAGCCTTGTCCTTACCAGCAGGGAACAGTAGATTTAGTGCATTTATAGACTTCCATCAAGCTTAAAGCGATGGAACAACAGTCGCTGGCCTTTATTTTTGCCCTGTGTCACACCAAAACCCTGCATAATAATTAAACAAGAAGTCAGATGACTTTTTTTGATGATTTTTTCCCCAATAATGATTAGTTATCGTCTGTGTTTTTGCTGCATTTGAAAGATTGCTAGGTGGCTTGCAAAAAATTAAACAAAATCTACATCAGATATCTGAAACATACATTTGTGAACTGGCTTGTTCTTCAAGTTATGGAAACTACTGCCTACTGCAGATGAAGGTAAACACACAAACTGCATTTATGACACACAATCTTTTATTTCTGCTCCCAAGATGAATGCAAAATATTTTTTTCACCTCCATTAAACACATTCTTTAGTGCGCTAAGAATTTGATTTCTTCTTTGTGAGGGTCAGCATTTGAACATCTTTTGGGCTTTCAGGCAAATATTTTTCAAGGCGAAACAAACATATGAGATGCTGATGCACGAACGATGTCACTAGAAGGATTTATTAGACAGATGTGTATGTTTTCCCTTGGAAGTGTGCTAAGCATTAGAAACATCTTGCCAGACATGGAGTTCTCCTTCCATCTACCTTTCCATTTGCTCAAGGACTGTGGTTTTTTGCTACTAATAACCTTTTCATCAATAAACTTCTACTCTAGCAAAAGTAAAATTCACAGAGGGCAGCCAACTGGTATAATGCTGGAATTTAAGCTCATTTAGTGTGTATGCTTTCCAACCTTTTCCAGATTTTCAACTAAACTTACTTCAGTTTGATTATAGGTAAAATTTGCAATATTTACATTGGAGAGGAAGAATCTGGTGCCAGTGTTGAAGACATAGGCTCCTGGGAATTCCTAGAATGGAACACAATGTCTTGTCAAGATGATTTACCTCTTAAAGTCAACCTGTGTTCCCTTATAGGGTGTATAAACCTATTACTCCTACCTCATCTCCATTTACCTGCTTTTACTAACTAAACTTCCATTACAGTTAAAGAATTAAATATAGTATCGCAAATGCTAACACAGAAGATTATTGAGGAAATTCACAGAAATAGAGTAACAAGACTTAGACCCAACCACAGACAATTAAAAAAACTCCTTACCCTCTAAAATTAATATGTTAGTTTCTATCTCAGTATTAACTTTACTTATAATTTTACATACTAAAGTCAGATTTCAAGAATTATCAAGAAAATAAAATATTCTTGGAAACGGATGTGGAGGTGGTGACATTTTAGTCCAGTCTTGGCAAGAATCAAACACCTGTACCTGTCTAGCCACAGTTTTTGAAGGAAGAGGAATAAATATTTTGTGAAAAAACAATATGTTAAAACCTTTCTGGGGGTTTGAAAAGTATTATAATTTTTTCAATTTTTTCATTTTTCAGTAAATAAAATCAATTGGTAAGATGTTTTACATGGAAAAAGTTTTCAGGCTGACATTTTCTACAACTTTTGAAGTTCACAGAATCACAGAATCACAGAATCACCGAGTTGGAAGAGACCCATCGGATCATCGAGTCCAACCATTCCCACCAAACCCTAAACCATGTCCCTCAGGACCCCGTCTATTCGTGCCTTAAACACCCCCAGGGAAGGCAAATCAATTCTGAAGTTAAATATAGAATCATAGAATCATAGAACAACCAGGTTGGAAAAGACCCACTGGATCATCAAGTCCAACCATTCCTATCAAACACTAAACCATGCCCCTCTGCACCTCATCCACTCATCCCTTAAACACCTCCAGGGAAGGTGAATCAACCACCTCCCTGGGAAACCTGTTCCAACGCGCAATGACCCTTTCTGTGAAAAACTTCCTCCTGATGTCTAGCCTAAATCACCCCTGGTGGAGCTTGAGGCCATTCCCTCTCATCCTGTCCCCTGTCACTTGGGAGAAGAGGCTAGCTCCCTCCACCCCACAACCTCCTTTCAGATAGTTATAGAGAGCAATGAGGTCTCCCCTCAGCTTCCTCTTCTCCACGCTAAACAACCCCAGCTCTCTCAGATGTTCCTCATAAGGCCTGTACTCCAACCCCTTCACCAGCCTTGTTACTCTTCTCTGGACTCTCTCCAGAGCGTCAACATCCTTCTTGTGGTGAGGGGCACAGAACTGAACACAGTATTTGAGGTACGGTCTCACCAGTGCTGAGTACAGAGGGAGAATAACCTCCCTGGACCTGCTGATCACACTGTTTCTGATACAAGCCAGGATGCCATTGGCCTTCTTGGCCACCTGGGCACACTGATGGCTCACGTTCAGTCGGCTGTCGACCAACACCCCCAGGTCCTTCTCTTCCAGGCTGCTTTCTAGACAGACTTCTAGTCTGCAGCTCTGCACAGGGTTGTTGTGCCCCAAGTGCAGGACCCGGCATTTGGCCTTGTTAAACCTCATACCATTGGACTCTGCCATGTGGTCCAGCCTGTTCAGATCCCTTTGCAGAGCCTCCCTACCCTCCAGCAGATCCACACTTCCACCCAGCTAAGTGTCACCTGCGAACTTGCTAAGGGTCCTCTCGATGCCTTCATCCAGGTCATTGATGAAGACATTGAATAGGGCTGGACCTAGCACCGAGCCCTGGGGAACCCCACTTGTCACTGGCCTCCAGCTGGATTTAACTCCATTTACCACCACTCTCTGGGCCCCGTCATCCAACCAGTTTTCTATCCAGGGGAGTGTGCACCTGTCCAGGTCAGAGGCTGACAGTTTCCGAAGCAGAATGCTGTGGGAAACTGTGTCAAAGGCCTTACTGAAGTCCAGGAAGACCACATCCACAGCCTTTCCCTCATCCAGCAGGAGAGTCACTTTGTCACAGAAGGCAATCAGGTTGGTTTGGCAAGACCTGCCTTTTGTAAACCCGTGTTGACTGGGCGTGATCACCTGATTCTCTTGCATGTGCTTCATGATAGCACTCAAGATCACCTTCTCCACGACCTTCCCTGGCACCGAGGTCAGACTGACAGGCCTGTAGTTCCCTGGATCCTCCCTGCGACCCCTCTTGTAGATGGGATGGATGACATATCTAACAGCCCTGCAAACCCAAAGGGAATGATGCACTCAGTGAATTTTTTGACTGTAGAAAAAACGTTCTGGAACTAGCAAGGTGGTAAAATCAAGAGAGAAAAGAAGAGAGCTTATGAACAACCTTGCTTGATAGCATTCATTTTATTGCAGTCAGGTGCAAAAGGGAAGTCAGGGAATATACAGTCAGCATTTTCGTGTATTTTTTTCCATTATTTCAATAAGATGTAACCATGAATTTCACAAGAATTCAAGCAAGGTGCTTTAGAATAAAATAAATAACAATTGGAGTAGAAAAAATGTAAAATTGCAAGAATGCAGAAAAACATGTAAAGATTTAAAGAGGACTCAGCATAGTCCTATTTGTATTTCTGTGGAGACAGTAATTCGTGAACTTAAAATCATGATTATTTTTAAATTTTATCTTGATATTTGTCTAAAATATCTTACATTAACCCATCATAATGTGGTCATTTTTATCCAGCTTTCTCATTAATTTATTAGGAATTGTACTTGAGCTTGAGTGCCCGAGATGCCTATTTTCCATTAAATATTGTGAACACTGGACTATCCTACACAGAAGGAAGTAATATGTGTTTGATACAAAGACATTTTTAGACCTTATTACCTCAATACCCACAACACTGTCGAGAGGAGGATTTTATATCACTGATACCAGTTTTAACTTTTTTTTTGGAGAGGACACTCAAATGAGCTAAGAATATTGTTCACATTGCAAACCCAAACACTTACAAAGTTAAGAAATGTTGACCTTAAATAAGTCTATCTGATCTTCATTTAGCCTTGCACTCTGATTACAGAAGCACATTTAAATCTTTGCACAGATGAAATGCCTCATTTAGAGACCAGTAGCAGTGATGATTAAATCAGAACCTTATGTTCAAAAAACCCCATTTTCTCATAGTCTTCAAAATACTCTTTCTCTTCCCAGCTAATATACCAAATACTAATTGCATGCTGAACCATTCATTTTCTCATGTGCCATGCTTCTCAATGGCATTTGTCACTGTATTACCCCAGTAATTAATCAATGTAACTGGTATTGTATTAAAAATTAGCTTGCTCATTTCCACAATTCCTGTGAGGTATTATCTCTGTTTTACTGCTGGGAAGTTGAAGCAATCAATACAAAACCTATCCACCTTGTCTGGGCATCTAATCTCAAACTTCCCAGAGAATAACAACTCAAACTTGAGCTTTATACTTTTAAAGCATAGTCCCAGTTGATATATCTATCTATGCACTTTAGAACATCAAATGCCAGAAGCTCAAATTGGTTTCCCTGGATAAAGAACTTCTTAAATTGAAATGCCTTTCTTTCCCATTATATCTGAGGCAATGCAAGGAGCTGATTCTCCTGTATAGGAGACAGTCAGTGTGCAAGGAGACTGTCCTCTCTCCGTGACATGCCTCCTGCCCAGTTCCTCCCTTCCCTCCCTATTTTTAGATAAATATAGACAAGGTTCTGCAGGCAGCCCTCTCCTATGTTTCACAGCCCACATTTATACAGTGTCATGCAGTATATAGGGCAGAGAAGAGGCAGAGGGTAATCAGACAAATAGAACATGATGGCAGCCCACAGACCTCGGCAGAAGGCAACCGATTCCCTGTGCCTACCCCATATGTAACATGCCCCACTACAGTCCAGAGATGGGAAATGTCCTACTTACCCCAGAACAGGATATTTTTGGGAAGTTTTCAGCTGACACTCTTTAGGATGCTTCTACTACATTTATGAAATAGTTTTTTTCCTAAAAATAAGAAATCATATTCAGCTAGGATTTTTGCAGGGGTCAAAAGTGATAAATCTAGCACAAAAGTTAACCACTTGTTATGCAGTAAGCACAAACTCCAAGGTGTATCATTTTGAAGGGAAGACAATAAACATTTTTTATGCTGGACAAAAGAATGTATTTTCCTGTAATCCTTCCTTGGTATTTTTCTGAAAGAAATTAAATATTCAAGTGCATCTGTAACTCTGTGTGTACGCATGGATATTTGTATGTGATTTTTTTTTTAAATAGATGCTCACACTGGAAAATTTCAGCCCAAATTTTCAAGTATTGCAAAGTTATCAGCAAATGAAAATGAACTCTGATACAGACAGCATGAAAAGCCCTCATCCAAATGCAACCTTGGCAGCCTGCTTATTCTGTAGTACAGACAAACGTTACAGAGATAATGTCCTCTTTTAATGTTGAGTACAAGTAAAGCCCTGATAAGAATTAATATAATAATTTAAACAAATTCAAACATTGTATTCTGACATGTTTCTAGGTAATTAAGCTGTAAGAATAATTGATTCTTTTCTGTGTGAAGAGTGAAGCGAAACAGTTTGATGACAGTGTAATTATGGCAACATGAATACCTGAAAAGATGTAATTTTAGTTGACATGTCTTTTGATGTCACCTGAAGTTTTATTTCCTAGTACTTGTTAAACATCAAAATAGGTAATACAACCTCAAACAGGTAACTGCTTAGATGCCTTCAAGAACAAAATAATTGCTGTGAAATAATTGTTAATGAACCTAACATGTGGAAGATATTGGTTTTATCTGCCTCTTGTTTTTTTAAACCAGTTTGAGCTATGTTCCCACAATTGTTTCAAAACTATATGGCTAATCCATGGTATGCAGGAGCATTTTTAGTCTACTAAGACTACAGACATGCCCCATTGCTTTCCTTTGCCTTATCAGGCAAAGACCTGATAGGACACTGCTTCACATACTGGTGTACCTTGGTTTTCCCTAGAAGAAAACACAGGTATATGCACCAGGAGAGTGCAGCACGCATTCACCAGGCTCCCAAGCTAAATTTAAATGTACAAGGGACAAGCCCTGGGGTATGCAAGGTGCCTCTAGACATTGATTCCTGAAGTTGTGGACTATTGGTTTCACTGGGGGTGGGACTAGAAACAAATTATCCCCAGCTCTCAAGCATAATAGTTGAATTATTGCATATTGAGCTTCAATAGAAGTAACTGAATGTCCTCATCTCAAAAGCGTTGTAATCTGATAGGCGGGCTACTCCTGAGTAAGTGACATAAAAGGTGTCAGGAGTAGGTGCCTCACCGTGCCCTGGGTGTGTGCCCCTGGCTGCTTCTGGCAAAGAGGGACAGTGCACCACCAGCACAATGAATCTGCCTCACTAACCCCTTTCAAATTATTTACTAAGGATTAACTTGCTTTGATGATAATTTATGAATAAGATAAAGAGCACTGAAACCTAATTTTCAACCAATCTATTATTCTAAAATTAAATTAATCTATCTCCTCTTGTTCTCATGCTTTCTTCTACTAAACCTGGTACCTCAGATATAGTTTTTACTGAAACAGTGCAGCTCAATCAATGCTTGATGCGTGAGAATTCTGTCCTTTCTTCTTTTGGGAGATCTCTCCTATTTCTGTTTCACACCTTTGGTCTTTCATGCCTTTTATCATTTCATGCCTTTGGTCTTTTTATGTTCTTTTGCCTCTCTTCATTCCTCTGCTTCATTAGTTGCTTCTATACAGCAATACGGCAAAAGTGTGACTAAAAAGGTAATGTGCTAGTAGTATTCAGTGCTTTCTATTTTTTTTTTTTTTTTTAGTTTTAATGGCTTTTTATGCTTCCTTCTATGAAACAAGCAGTATTTATCAGTTGGATTATTTTCTGGGTTTGTTGGAATTGTAGTTATGTATTTCTGCTTTTGTCTTGCAGAATAAATGGCTATATTTTTCTGGACAAGTCTTTTCCAATATCAACAGTAAGAAAGTGATGACAGGTTCAGTGTCTGTATGGGATTTTATTAATTTCCTTGTGACCCTGCCCCCCCAGCTGTCAGTTTCGAAGTTCACCTCAGATGGAACAATATTTGCTTGTTCATTATAGATTTCTCCCTGGAGAGTGTTTTCTGTCGTGCTTTTGACACTAGTCCAAGACTACAAGTGGAAATGCAATGCTAAGTGATTAAATTAATTGCTTCACATCATGTCACAAATGTTTAAGAGACTGATTTCTTGACATAAAACAATGCAGGCTTTGAAAGGTAAGAAGCCCATCACCAGATTATAAAAACAAGCATTGTAATCTGAATATATTATTTTTTTCCAAAGTATTCTTTAAAAAATGCCCTTTGGTGAATTATAAATGAAGTGTGTTCCCACTAAGAATGCAGAGCGAGAACATCATAGAGTGCATCCTACAGCACAACTACTAGTGACAAATTCAAGTTCCTAAGGCATGAGCAATTAAAGGCAATGACAGTATAAAGCAGATAGGAAGAGGTTTCTAAAAGCACTGTGACAAGGTTTACACGATAGTTATGAGCTGACTCTTCTACATTTCTTGTTTTGTTTTATTTATATATTACCTGTGTTTACCCTTTATTACTGCACTGCTTTTCAAAATTGCTACTCCTCCTGAAGTTGCACAGTTTGTTCTCTGAAAATAAAATGCATCTGGAAGGCTTCAAAGCAGTGCTCGTTCATGAGGTGAGCTACACCTCAAGGCACTCTGCTGTTCCAGGGATGTCTTCCACAAACATTGTCACATTTTATGGGATGTAGTGTGGTTAAATCCTGGACAACTCATGAAGGAACTAAGATTCTTCATATGCTTACAAAAGGTAGAGCACCCTCAGAGGCAGTATGTCTGGGCACTCTGAAACAGTGAGTAATTAATACAAATTATAAAGAAGGTAATCATAAGACTACAGAAGCAGCTCTTTAGATTTTTTTTTTTCCAGTTTCCTTACAACATCCAGACCTTATACTGGAAACAAGTACCGTGTAGCTGGTAGCATGAGCCATACCTAGGAGTGGAGGTTTCTAAATAAGTGTACAAATGTTCCTTACAACCCAGCAGTGGGCCTGTGGTGGGCCTGAGTGCAGCCACTAGCCAGAAGACAGTACCTGGCTAGGACAGCAGATTACAGGGAAAAGCAAATTGTTATTGCTCTGCTGCCTGATTTGGCAGAATTAAATTGCTTGGAAACTGGGGTTACTGCTCACAAGGGAGTTCCTGAGTTGGCCAAAGAACGTGGGGCCACAGTTGTTGCTTGGGGGGTGAAAAGGAAGTATTGGGAACAGTGATTGACAGCATGCTGTCCTTATCTACTGAACAATAGAGATGGCAGCAGAGACCTTCTCTTAGAACTTCACTGCCCATCTTCTGCCCTTCCCTCTCCCTCCTGCAGCAGGAAAGGCCTTGGCCAACTGTTGGCAGCTGTACTAGCATATGGTGTTTGCAGGGAAATTCACATTTTGCAATGTCCCATTGAACTGCAAAGTACCACTGGAGCTTCCTGAATGGCCCTTATTAAAAACAAACTTCAGATTTTCACTGTCTTTCAGCTTCTTTCATTCCTTTTTTCTCTTTGTATTTCTCATGTATGCCTACTTTGGGATTTGGTATCTTGCCAAGATTTTTCCTTCTCCATTATGTACATTTCCATGCTGAACATGGTTTGGCCTGCTGCCAACTGATAACAGTGCTTGAGGGCTGGATCTGTGATACTTTAAAGTGGCGATCAGAGCATGTACATGGCCTGGCGTGAGTGCTGATTGCTGCCCCAGGTTTCCCAGACACCATTCCAGACACTGGAATATGCATAAATCAATGATAACTATTACTGTAGCCTTTCAGCACATTTTTAAACTCAGACTGTTACCAGCACTTGTTTGCTTTGGGCAAGTTCTCTGACAGCTGTTTTTATTATTGAAGACTTTTAAAAATGGGAAAGGAAAATTATCCAAAAACTATGAAGTCCAAACTCCCTATTTGGACACATGATTTCCAAAGTTAAAAGTCTTTGTAAAAGTAAATAGTCTAAATTATAGAATGGGATGGGATGGACTGTATTTGTAGGAGTCAATAGTCTAAAATTTATAACACAAACCAACTATGCAAAATACTCTAGGAATAAGGTCACAGGACCAATAAACAAATAGTAAGCAGTACTTTTAAAAGCATTTTAACCCTTTTATATTCACACATTTAATACATTTATATTGAAAACACGCATTTGAACTTTTTATTTATAAAAAACTCCTTTTTTTGTGTGATGGTATGCTGAAGTAGCCTCATGGATCCACAGTAGCTGCAGGATAAATATCCATTTCAAAGTGAGAGGATGAATTGTTTGGTACTTCCTGATAAGCTTGTAAGATCTGAAGTGCAATTTCAGAACCTTTGTGAGCCTCATGCACTGCTGCTTGTTTGTGTTTGCCTGTTCCAGCATTGCTTAAGGGATTTACTGTGGCCTATCTGAATTGACAATTCAATCCTATTCTAGAATTTCTAATATCTTGTGTTAAAGCTCTGTCTCCACACAATTTTCATGACAGCCTGTTGCCTCATGCAGGAATCATGAAAACTGATGACCCAAATAGAAAAGTGAAGCAAAAAAGAATATGGCTTTTCCTTGGTGGATTTTCCTCACTGATTAGTAAGAATGTGAATATTTTCATTTTACTACATAGCATGCCAGCTGGTTTGGCTTTCAGGCTGCCAGAGTTTTTTTTTTTTTAATCTTTGGTTTTGTTTTTCAGATGCTTTGTCAGAAACATTCAGTTCTCCAAGTGCAATTCCTGCTGGTTCCCGTTACCTCTCCTGAGACCAGTTCTGTGAATTCTGGGGAAGAAAAATTAGAAAACTGTACTTCTCCCTTTTGAAGCTATTTAGACAAGGAAAGTACATTGTTTATATAGTCATTAATAATCAAAGATGTTCAAAGCAGTGAAACAGAAGAATGTACTGATTTACAATAATTTTCTGAAGACTCAAACCCCAATATAATTGTAGAAGTGTATAAACAGTTCAGATTAAGGCATTAATAACCCTGCTACTGAGCCAAAAGTATTAGAAGTAGCACCAGTGGAAGTATTCATATCCTCTGTTTTATGTCTTTATCACCAAACCAAGCCAACATTTGGAGGGTAATTTGAAATTTTCTGAGAGTCATGGGATCACAGAATGGCTGAGGTTGGGAGGGACCTCTGGAGGTCGTCTGATCCCCCTGCTCAAGCAGTACCACCTAAAGCCAGTTGCCCAGGACTGTGTTCAGACAAGGTTTGAATACCTCCAAGGATGGAAACTCAACCACATCTCTAGGCAATTGTGCCAGTACTTGGTCACCCTCATGGTAAAGGAGTGTTTCCTAACTGTTTCAGAAAACCTCCTGTGTTTCAGTCTGTGTCCATTGCGTCTGGTCCTGTCACTGGGCACCACCGGAAAAAGCGTTGGCTTTGTCCTCTTTGCACTTTGTATTTGTACTCATTGATAAGATCCTCCTGTGCCTTCTCTTCTCCAGGCTGAAAAGTTCCAGCTCTCTCAGCCTTTCCTCATGGAATAGGATAGATGCTTCAGTCCCCCAGTCATCTACTGGGCTCTTTGCTGCACTATCTCCAGCATGTCCATATCTCTTCAGTACTGCAAAGCACTGGACACAGAACTGGACACAGCACTCCAGGTGCAGCCCCATCAGTGCTTTGCGTAATGCAGCTGAGGATACCCTTGGCCTTCGTTGCTTCAAGGGCACGTTGTTAGCTCATGTTCAACTTGGGATCCAACAATACTTCAGGTAATTTTCTGTCACCCTTGTTCCCAGCCAAGGAAGCTTCTAACATGCATGAATCATGGGACTGTTGTTCTTTGTGTGCATCTTCATACATCTTCTTGAACTGTCATCCAGTCTCAACATGTATGGATCATAACATAGAAGTTTCTCTATGAGGAGGCTGTGGGAAACTGCATCAAAAACCTTGAAGAAATCCAGATAAGTAAAGTCCAACACTCGCCCCACATCAGCTGAGAGAGTTGCTTTGAAGGTGACTGGATTTGTGAAGCACAGCTTGCCCATGATGAAACCGTACTAGCTTTTCCCAATCACTTGCTTCATTTGAATAGTGATAGTCCACAAGAGGATTCATTCTGACTTTCCCAGGGACTGAAGTGAGACAGATGAGCCTATAAATTCCTGAATCCTTCTTGTAAATAAGAGTGACATTATCCTTCTTCCAGTCTTCGGCTTCTCAATTACGTCCGTGAGCTCTCTTAGTGTCAATGGGTGGACAACATCAAAGCCCATTGATTTGTAGGGGTCAAGCTACTTTAATAGTTCACATACCAACTCTTCCTTCACTAATGGTGAGAGAGTAATTGATTGGGTGGAAAACTGGTTCAATGTCTGGGCCCAAAGAGTGGTTGTAAATGGTGTTAAATCCAGCTGGAGGCCAGTGACAAGTGGGGTTCCCCAGGGCTCAGTGCTGGGTCCAGCCCTGTTCAATGTCTTCATCAATGACCTGGATGAAGGCATCGAGTGCACCCTTAGCAAGTTTGCAGATGACACTAAGCTGGATGGAAGTGTGGATCTGCTGGAAGGTAGGNCAAGAAGGCCAATGGCATCCTGGCTTGTATCAGAAACAGTGTGATCAGCAGGTCCAGGGAGGTTATTCTTCCTCTGTACTCTGCACTGGTGAGATCGTACCTCGAATACTGTGTTCAGTTCTGGGCCCCTCACCACAAGAAGGATGTTGACGCTCTGGAGCGAGTCCAGAGAAGAGTGACAAAGCTGATGAAGGGGCTGGAGAACAGGCCTTATGAAGAACAGCTGAGAGAGTTGTGGTTGTTTAGCGTGGAGAAGAGGAGGTTGAGAGGAGACCTCATTGCTCTCTATAACTACCTGAAAGGAGGTTATAGAGAGGAGGGTGCTGGCCTCTTCTCCCAAGTGACAGGGGACAGGTTGAGAGGAACCAAGGCTATCACTAACCTAGACATTACCAAACATGTTTTCTTGGTTTGTAAGCAGCAAATTCAGCAGTGCCTCATTGCTTATTTAAAGAAGATGTTGAATGGGACTGGGCCCTGTATTGAACCCAGGGGTAGACTGTTAATCACTGGCCCTCAACCAGACCTCATGACACTGATCACCACTTTCTGTGCTCAACCATTCAGCCAGTTGTCAATCCACCTCAGAGTCAAAACTTTGGTAAAGTCTGCTGACTTTGTCTCTAAATCTCCATTTTGATTATTTCCTTTCTGTCTCCAATTACTCCCTTCCATTTTGTTGCTAGTAACAAGCTAATGCAGACATTTTATTAGATAGAGGGAATTAGTTATGTACTCTGCAACAACCTAAGCTTAAAACCTATAGCACATCTCCTGCATTTCTGCTGGCTGCAAGTAAAATAATGTCAGTGTTTCTATTGATTAAAGATTACAAATAATAATGCAGTCAAGACTATCAAAGCTTTGCATTTTCATATTATATTCAATATAAATCACATTTTATTTTTGAAGTATATGTTAGTAAAGTTTGCTTCTTGTGAGTTGCTGGAGGAAGTGGAGAGGTGGAAGTTTTGGCAACAGGGATAAGGGCATTTCAGCAGTTACCAAATGTGGGAAGATTGTAATAGAATAATACATGAATTACACATGTCTTGCTAAAACAACCATTAGTGACATTTGTAAAGTCTGACATTTAATTAATCATCAGTGGGCCCAAAAATCAGATGTCCTCAGTTGCCTGTGATATAGTTTCAAGTATTTGGCCAAGGAACTGAGTGAAGGGAAGATGTTTGTAACAATCAAAATAAGAATAAAATGCCATTAAATGCAAACATTCCACCAGACAGTCTTTTTTCAAGCTGTAAACAGGTGAAGAGAGAGTGTATAGTTCTCACTTCCACAAATAGAATTTTCTGTATGTGTCTATATATAAGTATATAATTTATTCTGAAACTTCATCTAATCTGTATATTCTTACATTAGTCATCATCTGCATGTGTTAAAACTCAATAAACTTACCTAAATAGTTATGCAACAAGCAAAGGAAAGCCAAAATGTTGCTGATGACCTCTAAACAATCATGCTGGTTAGTTGTGTTACAATCCAGGTACAGTTCTTTTACAGGAATAACTGAAATGAGTAAAACTGGAAAATAAGTGCTTTGGATCCTATATCTCCCTTCATAGAATTTAAGAGTTTTTATTCTTTCAATTTTATAACATCATTTATACAAATGGTGCTTAAAAAGCCATGAGTCTCAATCCAATAAAGACAGAAATGATGTTGTAAACTGCATGCTAGCTATGTAATCTAAGCAACAAAACTCACAGAAATGGAAGCAAAGGGAAGGTATATTGACACCACTGTTTATTTTATTAAGCAGAATGTCAGTGGCAAAGTATTTTCAATATATCTGAGAAACTGTCCTTGTACTTGAGTACTGTCCTTGTCTTCAAGAGCTGCAACCAAACATCCTGACTCTGCTGGATTACTACAGCCCTGCTGTGCCCTGGGCAAATGGTGGTAGATTGTGTCCTTTGAGAAGGGGGGAAGAGGGAGCTTTGAACAAAAGAGCCACAGAACCATCCAGTGAACAGAAAGGTAAAAGAAGAAAAACAGTTTGAAAGCAGAACATGAGGACACCTGACAGGACTGGTAGACTCTTGCCAGCATTGTAAAAGGACCTGCCTGAAGGTAAGGCAAAGAAAACAGCAAAGCAAACATGATGCAGAAGAGCAATAAGGCCAGAAAGGGGAATGGTAAGTCAGAAATATTGTCCTTAAAGTATACATCACTGAACAGACTATTGTACATGCACACGTATAACTTTTAGCATGTAGACATTCTGGAGAAACCGACTAGATTGTTTCTTACTAAGCTGGCCTACTAATTAGAAATAACAGGCCAGATAAATTAGCCTCTCTAAAAAAACAGAAAAAAATAGATGACATTTTCCCCCATTAAAATCTTGTGTATTTTCTTTCAAGAAGCAGTATACTTTCCATGCTTTCCTTGCAAGAAATTTGTTAGTCTTGTACACTTTTGCCATTATTTTAACAATCTGGTCATCTTCAATTAAGTCTAAAAACCATCTTCAATTCAGTTCTCACATGTAGCCCCCATCTGGTAAGGACAAGTACAAGGGCAGAGAAAAGAGAGGTTATTTCTTCAGCACAGTCCAGGACTTTTCCTTCGGCACCAGTGTTAAGATAGTAAGGGGGTGCCCACCACAGCAGAACAACTGAGGCGGAGGGAAGACTATATTCAACTGCTTTGAAGAACTTGCAGGGAATAAAGATACGAGACCCATGAAGAGGCTGATTTTGAGAAAACAGCAAAGAACTAAATATTGACAAGTTTGCTAGAACTCTGAGAAGTGTGAATTTTGTGAAGAGAATCAGGGACTAATAAGCTGATTAGAGGTGTTTAAGACCCACAGAATGTTGGAGGTTACCCCACTCCATGCAGTAAAAGTGGTGGTCAAGAAAACTAGTGTACTAAAAAAGGAAGGCAGAGAAGAAGACAGAGGCTGATATTACTTGAGCAGAAAGCCTGGGATGAGCAGGCCTGGGTGATTTCGGGATCCCAGCTGGATTTGGGATAAAAAAGGATAAAATTGTAGCTGTGAGCATTGGAGGAGTTTGCATGAAGAAGGATAGAGCTGTAAATACCTGGGAGAAGCAACGGCCAAAAAACGTGCCACAGGTGAATTTTAGTGGGTGTTTTTTTTGTCATTTCTAGATTTAAGCACTTAACTGCCCAGCTTTGCTTTTGGTACTTTTCAATCTTCATTGAAGGTCATCCTTACAATATCTCTTCTCTTGTGAATTGGAATACCATAAGCAATATTAGTTTAGCTCCTTAACTATTGTGATGAAGTAATTATACAAACTGAGAGAATAATCTCTTAGCAAATGTATCAAGACCTTTAAATATTATTGTATTTTTATCTGTGTTGATAATGATCACTACTGTTTTGATGGTAGAGATATTTCAAGAGAAGGATCCTTGTTGTTTGTTTTTTTTTTAAAGGAATTAAGACTTTAATTTGCTCAGATGGTTAGCATGGGAGATGCGTACAACAATACTTATACCTGTTTGACACTATTAACAGAAAATTTAATTGTGGAGGATGAAGTCGAGGTCTCTGTGTTTCTATGCAGCAGTTTAAACAAGATTTCTTAAGCTTGTGATATACAGTAGGAATGATAAAGGCACAAAATCACCACTTCTAAAATCTCCTAAATCCCAATGATGATCATAAGAGTAAGAAGTTTCTGCGTAGTGGTCTTGCCTAACAGGTCTCCAACAAAAACACAGAGCTCTCCGAATTAGGGTGTAGGTCTCCGATGCTTGTTATCCCAAAGGACTGACCAAATATCCAGGCAAGCCTTTTAATGAAGAGAAGATAAGCTAGACGTTTCTCTAAAGTTTTCCTTAAGCACTTTCCGGGAGCAAGCCCAAGCCCTCTAGTGGTCTGAGCGAGTGGAACCAGGTCTCGGAAGTCACCAAATCATCAGAGCCGCGGACTGAACACAGCAGAAGCCTGGGAGAAGAAAGCAAACAAGCTACATAACTTTATATTTGATTGCACACAGCTTGCAACTACAGCTGGGGAGAGAAATGATTTGCAGTAGAAAGTTCTCCTTCAAAACTTGATGTATCCTCATCTCATGGCCACGGTGCTTCCTCTGCCCCCTCTCCAGTTTTGGCATTTCCTACCAAAGCTGGGATGTAGCTGAAAGGCTTTTCCCTTTCCAAGCTGCCATACAGCCTGGGTTGGGAAGGGTGGAATCTGCTGTTTCAGAGACTCAGGTCTGTACTGGCTGTGACTTTCACAAGCCTTGGGGCCTGCAAATGCCCCACAAGGGCTGCCAGGGAGCCCCCTGGGCAAGTTGACAAAGGAAAATAGAAAAGAAACTGTCTTTTAACCCAAATTTGCCCATTTAGTTCTCCCAAGCCTTTCTGATTTTTGGAGGTAGAATATAAATTTTAGTAAATCAATATATTACAAAATTTTCTCTGGATATTTTTTTCCTTGTCCTAATAGCTTATTGTAACTATTTAGAGGCTTTGTCCTTAAAATATTCATTGGGAGAATGATACAAAATGTGTGAACATATATTTACATAAATGTGCTGGCAACACTCTTCTGTGATGAAAACCCCACTGCAAGTCAGGGAGTCTTGTGCAGAAAGACAATCGTGTGATTCAGAGGAGCAGACCCTCCACATGGATAGCAAATTGTCAAGAAAAATAATAATTAAAAAAAGAACCAACTCTCTCCTAAGCAAGCTACAGGCTGGTATATTTACAGAAACCACTCATTGAAGAATTTTAAATAACAGCTAATTTGGGATCAGAAAATATGCTAATGCATATAAAACCTTTTATTTCCTGTCTGTGATTAATTTGTTTGGCTTTGTTAAGTAAAGCTTATATGTGCTGGTGGAAAGCCCAGCTGCATTACGTTTTCAAGGTATGCTAGAAAATGCTGAGAAATGCTGCTGAGGGAGGAGGAGTTGAAGCGTCCATCATAATAAATTGTCCTTGCCACAGCTGGCATAAGGACTGATGACTTTCTTATACCAGGGAAAATCAGAAATAACTCCTCTGAGGCAAGATAAGAGAATGAGGACAAGTGAGTTCAGATATAAATAAGGGGCTCTGGCTGGCTGTGCTCTCCCTGTGATGCCCCTGTGGATGTGCTCTCCAGGCGATGCTACTATGAGCCTGGCTCTGCCCAGTGGTACCAGCTGAACCAAAGTGACGTGGAGGGCAGATGAGGCTGAGAACATTAAACCCAGCAGGTATTCCAGATGGAATCTCCATACCCAGGTCAAACAGTCTCCCTAGCTCCCAAGGGACATTTCTAGATTTTCCTGGGGACATGATTGAATTTAAACAGGCTTGTCTGCATCTGATTAAAGAAAAAATAATTCTTAGAAACAGACAGGCTCCTCTGATGGAAATAGAGCAGAGAAGAAAGAAGATCGTGGCTTAAAAAGTGGGCTATGGTATTCTGTGTGAAAAGGAACAGATCTGTTTTTATAACAAGACTGTCTGCTGAAGTGAAAAGCTTGGCTTATTTCTTCAGATTTTGCACAACAAAAACTCGCCTTCCAGTGTAACCAAACTTCAGGGTTTTTTTCCTTTTTTTTTTGAGTTCAGAGCTATTATTCACTTGTAGCTTCTAGATTTGCCGTGTTTATGCTTTAAATAAATTTTGCCATTTTTTACCATTAATTTGATGAAAAATAATTATTATCTAAGATCTACCTAGACATTTTCTGCCATTAAAGCAGACAAACTGATGCATAAGATCTACCTAAAGAGAATTTTATCATGTAAAAACAATTAAATATAAAGAGGGAATTTGTAGAAGAGGAAGGAATATATACATAATTATATGTTATTAGAAGGAAAGTGCTGCATTCAAAATCTGTTGGAAATTAAGGAATGCAGCAAAGAACACCAGATTAGTTTCAAAATTTGGATGTTTTGCATTTAACTACTGTCAATAAATTATCATTACAATATGTTTTGCATGAAGATCCTTCTACTCGTACACACATATGTATGTGTGTATACACACACACACACATATATATAAATAAAAAATTTTTATTTCAGCTTCTCAAGTGAAGACTCAAGGTTAGTTTGGATACTTTCCAAGTTTGCGAGCTGTAGTTTTAGAAGGAACTTTAGTGCAGCTATGCTCTATTTAACTTCGTTAAATAATGCTTCATTACAGTGGTCATGAGTGGTGCTTGTCATTGGTTTTCTCTCCCTTATTCTCTGCTTATAGGAACAGAAACTGAATATGTGAGGCAGATAGTTTGAAAATGGATAAACATTTCAATTTATAAGTAATTTTGGGCCTAGAAGATCTCACTTTTCTTTGTTCTGATGGCAAGGAATTAATCTGACAGCAACATACTTATATAGAACTATTGATCAAAATAAAGTTAAATAATATTTTTCAGTGTAAGTACCATCTACTGTGTTGTGTCATCTCATCCCAAAATGTCCCCAGGCAAGCCACAGCAACAACCTATGAGTCAAAAGCAGGAATTGGTACTGAGCAGTGGAGAGTAATGACGAAGGGAAAAGCAGGGATACCTGAGCATCCAGATCTGCCACTGCCTTTCAATGTGACTTTGAAAATGCCTGTTTACAGTAATAGGATAAATTCACAGGATGGCCTTGTTGCTTCTTTGCCTTTTCAGAGCTGTAAATCCAAAAAATTAGGTGTGAAAAGCCCTTGACCTGGCTTGGTGTTATCACCTAGTGACATCCGCTAGGCACAGCCTTGCTGGGCTGCTCAGCATGTCCATCATGAACTCCTCCCACCCATAGAACCCAATCAGAATGAGAAAAGAGGAGCCCCACATAGCAAATCCTCTACTGGAAAGCATTTCTTTGTTAGGCAGAGCTGGAAGTCATGGTTCTCGTCAGCTGGGAAACTAACCTGATGTGATTTGGTACAATCCCTGTCTGCTGTGTAAAACTCCCCTGTGGGTCAGGAGAAGCACTGGGACCTAGATGTTCTACTCACACTGGGTGTGCAGCTATTCTGCCCCTTTGCCCACTGAATATTTACCAAAAGGGCATTGTGTAATGCATCAGTGATGGTATAATAACTAGTTTTCTTCAACAGAAGAAAACAAAACTAAATATTTTACAGCAGGTTTGTTAGACCATACTTTTTGGATTGAAAGAAGTTTGGGTTCCAGTTCTCTCAGGCAAGTAAAAAGGCTGAATTTGTTGACCTGTTCCTCAGTTAGGTGCTCTCTAGTCCAACTAGCTGGGAAGCATGCTAATCCTAGGGTTCTCAGCAGTACTTTAATGTGTGGGTTTACACACCCAGCTCCAGATAAAGCTTCAGTTTGTGAAACCTACTGTGATCTGGTACTGTCTTCTATCTGAGTAAGGAAGGTACCTATATGTATGCATGGGGTTACGTGGATACTCTTCAGTTTGCTCTGTTCAACTGGTAAGGCTGGGCAACAGAGACTAGTCAATGTAGAGATGCCTGCTTAGTTGCTGTGGGAGGAGTCCCAAAGCTATGCAGTATTTAGTGGCACTGTCCTCTGTATCATAGCACTTCCAAATTCAGGCTCAATCTGATATACAGATCCTCAGAAATACTTAAATGTTTGATTACCACGAGGCTTTGGTGCAAGCAGCTCTCCATGGGCTCTTGACTGGGGTGGGGAAGCCCACTAGGCAGAAAGGTTTCTGAAAGTCAGAGGTTTCTTTGGGTATCTATTCTAAGAAACAATTAACTGCACTGAAGTGAAATGTAAAATAGGTGCACAAACTACACTGCTTTGCCAGTCATGTTCAAGCAAACAACTTTGGTTTGAGTAAAGAGATATAATTAGACAAATCAATACAGAGGTGTTATGTAATAGTTTTCTTGGCATATACCGTTAGTCACTGTCATGTCATATAGGCACACTAAGAAAAAAACCAATTAAATAAAAAATAAATCAATATTATTTCATTTTTATTGCATAGAGAGAAAATGAAATTTAGAGGAAGTGGGTGTCTTGAAAAAGAAGGAAGAATATAAAAATTGGCGTCTGCCTCCGAACCACAGAAATAATATTTGAATTAGATTTATTCTGTGTCATTTGGCAGGAGACATGGAGAGAGATTATATATTATTAAATTTTACTTTATTGTAGATATTTCAGAAGTCATACTAGGAGGTTTCAATAAATGGGGAGGTGCAGTCCAGAAAAAAAGATCCAAATACTGACTCACCTATGGTCTTCAGTAGCATATAACAGTGATATTCAAAGTCTGGGGATCCTAATTATATCAGGGAGAGTGTTCTGTGGACACCAATGAGATATAAAGAACCCTAGTAGATATATTAGGCAATATGGAAGGCATACTGTGTTGTTAATCATAGTAATTGTGGGAGATGAAGTTAGGAAAACAAGTTGCATAATAGCTGATGGTACCTCAAAGACTACTTTCAAGAATATTATTATAGTTCCAGAACTGAAAAAAATGAGTATTAACCTGATGTGGACAAAAGTTAAGAAATAGCTTTGTATATATCAATTTTATCCTTTTCCCTGTTGCTCTCCCTTCACCAGTAAAATAAGCAGCTAAAAAAATGAGAATCCAAACTTATTTATTAACATAAACGTCTAGACTCTCCATCCCAAAGAAAGCACAGTGTAGGGGGCAATCTTCTGCAAAAGAAAAATCTTTTCTTAAGAGTGAAAAAAATTTCCAGCAAATTTCTGTAACTCTTGTAGCAAAGGATTGCAGTTGTAGCAAAGGGCTTCTATTTCTTTCTGTGAAGCATTGCAGCTTAGACATCACTTCTATTTATGCTTGAAATTCCAATGAGATCATGTGAAATTAAAATATTTGTCTCAGTGGCCAATCTAAACAGCTCAGTCTGGGATTTAAGAGACTTCATTGTCAGAAGGAAAGGTCTCTTTCTCCTCTTCCTTACCTCGTCCCTTCATGTCTTTCTTCCCTCTGTTCCTCCCTCTTTCATTTTTTTTTCTGTCTCTTTCCTCATCTTCTTTCTCTCTTCCCCTCTCCCTTCTCCTTTTTTTTTTCTGTCCTAAAGCAAATCCCATTTCTTCACCTTGGGAAGAAACGGAGGTCAGAACTTGCAGCCTCCCCCTCCCTCCTAGTCCACTTTGGAGCGTGGTTGCCACAACTCACTCTAAGCATGTTCAGCCCATCACATTTCCCTGTCTCCAAACAATTTTTATTTTTCTCCTGATGCACTGCTAAAAGTAATGCAGGCTGATACTCACTGGGCTTGAACGCAGGTTCAAAGGGATGGAAAAACACCTCTCTGGGGAAGAAAAGAACTACAGATAACAGTTCCTGGTGATTTAATACCAAATGGCAATGTTTCCTCTGTTATTTTTGTATCTGACTATGTTGGGACTTTGTGGAGGGATAAGGAATGGCAGGAGAACGTGAATAGCCTATCAAGTAGTCTGAGCAGTAAAGCATACAATATGCTCCTTCACCACCAATTTCATCACTTGCTTTAAGTCCACATATTTCATGGAAATATGAGAGGCATACTGGGAACCAGCCAACAGGAAAACAGTATTTACTAATTTATGCTTTGGTGCTTAATTTTAGCTGGAGTGACTTAGTTTCATTGACTTTGGTGAGGCTGCCCTGTGCCAAAAGTTAAGCACATCTGCAGGACTGAAGTTCTGTTTAGAACATTAATCCAAGAAACTCCTTGAAACCTCAAAACATTCACTAGAGCACATCATTTGTGATGAAATAACTTTCTTCAACTTTAGAAAGCAAAAATTCCAAAAAAAAAGAGAAAAAAAGTGAAATTAGCCTTTCTCACTTGCAACTTAGTTTTTGTATACAATCCTTATTACAACAGATTACAGCCTTGCAAAGAACTACATAATTAGCTTTTTTTCCTCAATTAGGAGATTGTGAGCTTGCCAAAGAAAATATATTTTGAATGTATCTTTTATCACATGGATCAAAGATCACATATATCTGTGTCTATAATGAGGATCTCATGTGCTAATGTTCTGTAGTGGTCCAAAATTCACAATTGCAAAAACCTTTGATGTATCACTAATTGGTTTTAGCACTACAGATTAGGTGCTGAAATCAGTAGGCAAGAAATTTTGAGTAGTAGGTGGTGAAGGGATAATTCTGATTCTTGCCATATGCTTTGGGAAATTTAAATCGTTACAGTATAAGTAGAAGAAAAAAGCAGAATTTGTTGCCTTTTTATTTTCAAGAGACTCTCATAGATTATCTGTATGATCCAAAAATATGCTTTATTCTAAATCATTAAAAAATCTCTATTTCACAGTTTTTATTTTTGTAGAAACAACACCCATCTCTCCTGCAATATGCTGTGCATTCTAACACTTAATGTGTGGTGAAGAACATAGTAACAGGGGAAATATATCTGCATAACATGTGAAAAGTGCCAAACCTTTAATTCATTTCAGACACTATATGACAAAATAAAAAAATCTAACTATAGGCTTCATCTACACCATGCAGAAACAGGAAAAGGAGATGAGTGATGTTGTACGTGGTCTCATAATTGACCATATTACATCTTTGATAGCTTCTTCATTATAAATATTTATTATTCAAACTGTAATGAAAGTAATTGCTGGCATTGCATAAGGTTTACTGGTAAGCTGGGAAGACAGAACTCTATTCTTGGCTGAACGCAATAAGGCTGGTCTACACAGAGGAAGCTACAGAAGCATGATACAGCATACAAGATCTCTGGCTTTAAGATGTGCTCAAATGTCCAATGTTCGTTTTCTCTTAATCAAGATAGAATTATTTGAATCATTCTGCAGAAGCATGCACATGCTCCCTTCCAGCATGCCTTGGTCTTGCTGCCCATTTATTCCCAAAACTCAAGTTTTTGTGTTAAAAGCAAAAAAATATGGTTAAACAGTTTACCTAAATATCCTACAATTTTAAAAAATAGTAGGCTGAAAGGCATTGTAAATCTACATTAAACCAAGCTGATGACTCTTCTTTTGCTAGACAACTGGCGTAAATGAGAATTAGGTCCACTATTTACAACTGGAAATCCTATTCAGAAGTGTCACTCAGGTCTTCCAGCTTCATTTTTTTTTGCAAACAGTATTTTAAATGTTGCTTTAAAGGAACAAAATGGGTGAGACAAAATGCACAACATTACAGTAGGTTTCTCTTGAAAGTGAACCATAGGGTGTCCTCCTTTGATGGCAGGGTGAAATCTGAAGGCAACAGTTATAACTGCATTTGGCCTTCATTCAGATACTACTGACTTTGTAGTAGTACTCAGGTGTCCTGAAAGTGCTGTTTTCTTTCTTGATTCTCATCTTTGGTGTAGTTCACTAATTTAATGTAGAACATCTGTACATTTTTTTGTAGTTGATCATTGTACTTTTATCTCAGTAGCAGAGCACCATATTTTTACATTAAAAAATCTTCATTGAAGTAGTTTTTCATTATCATTGCTTCCCTTACATTTACTTATTTAAAAGTAATGCCTCCCCTTCCCTCCACCCCTACTTTATTTAAATACTTTTACTTATTAGAAAAAGATACTTGTATCTGAAACAAGGTCAGTATTTTTGGAACAATGCAGGTAATTTCTTTACACAGTGATATTTCAGGTTGATCCATTCAGTTTCTCTCTGTCACTGTTACAGTAATGGTGCCTTAGCAGAGCTTGGCACTGTCTGTTTTCCTCTGGCTGACTTTCACATAGTTGCACTGATGTGGCGGATACTGATGTGCCAATGTTGATGCACATTAATAGGGCAGCATCTGGCTGAATAGGTGATGTTACAAATGAACATATGCAAACCCACTTTCCTTACATCTTAGGAGTAGTGCATAGGTCAGTAAGATTTCTTACCATCTCCTCCACTTTAATGTCAAGTAAGGTTCTGTTCAACAGATTTGCTTGCTTTCCCATATCCCTCTGAAGTTAGTTTTAAACCTGGCTGTGTATTGTTGACTCAGACACTTCCTTTCTTTTTGCAGTCATCAAGGATCAAGTATCCATGGTAATGTCCTTCAGCTACTAGGCTGGACAACACAGAGCTGACCTAGGAGGTCATAACCCCTTTTTCTTCTCTAGGCTGTAGCAGAGAACTGCGTCCATTATATTGGGCTTTACAGAGAAATTATAAAGTGTAGTGGAGCCAAAATTAGGACAGAATACAAAACTCCATATAGCTTGTTGTTTCTGAGATTTGTCATAAAAGAAAGCACTTAAGACACTTTGTAAACATATTATTTGCAGCTGAAAATTAGTGTCTGCGTGTTATCTGTTATTTATTTATCTAGGCTAACAAAAATGATGGAGTGTTCTTACCCCAACACTACTTATGCCAGTTCTGAAATTAAAATGGTATTTGCACCACATATCTCAGGTAATGTCAGATAGATACATTACTCAGGTGCAGCAAAGAACTCTGAAAATAGGACCTCAAGTCCTGATATAGTCCCTGGAAGCTGTGTGTGGTCCCAAGAGACTGCTAGAGGTATCTGTGCTGGAAGCACAAATAACATGCTTTGAGTCAACCATGAGTATCGATGCAAACATCATTGGAAGAAAATATTTTGGGAGCTTCAGGTTGAGATTTACAGCTTTGGAGAGCAAATGTTCCACAGATATTGAGATATTGTAATCAATTTCTTGTGCATGTACAGAACAAGGCTAATGTTTCTGGGAAGAAACAATCTGGTACTGGCAACACTACCAAAAAACCAAACCTCAAATTTGAAAGTAATTAATGTTCATGTCTCAAGAAATATTTGTGATGGAGTATGTCTGTCCTTCTTTCTTTAACACCAATATTGTTTTGAATATAAATAGTTGTAAATTAACCAACAGTGCATAGGTTGCATTGCAACAGAAATGACATTTAATCTTAAATATATCAATTAATATAGACAGGAAGGATATTAAATATGAGGCTGCTAATATAGCAAGCTCCTTATAAAGAAGAGTTGAGTTGACTTCCCACAAAACACGAATGTAATGTAAATTGCCATTCCACAGCCACTGACTATCATAGTGATGAATATTGCACTACTGTGCCTGCAGATTTAAAAATAAAACTTGTGTGAGCACAGAGGGAGGGAAAGGGAGATAGTTGCCAAAATAGGGTGTGCAAAATGTTTCCATTTTCTCTTTTTGAGGTGTTGTTGATTAAGTTGATATCAGAAAAATCCAACCATCTCAACTTACTCGTGATGCTTGCCTCCAGATTAGATGTGCTTACAGGCTAACTTACCTTCAGCTGCTTATGGAAATATCCTTGTGTTATAAATCAGAGCAGAGCCAGTATAAATAGCTGCTGGTGGTTGCTATTGCTGGATATCATCATGAGTTAAATGGGAGAAAAGTTGCTGAACAGTGAAAACAAAGAGACCTTTGATTATAATTATAGGACAAAACACCTATTAAAGTATTATTACAGTGGGAACAAGAGATAATGTGTTTTCTTTGAAATTGAGAAGGAAATAAGAACACCCCAGACATCAGTGGTACGGAGAAAGTTTTGAGAGCAGATGACCTGAATGAACGGTCTTCCTTCAGTTGTGGATAGCACCACATTATTAAATGGCAGCTTCAGACACTTGTCTTCAGTATCTCCCCAGCCATAAGCATAACAAGTATCACCACTTACAGGGAAGCCTTTGTTCCAGCTCGAGCTACATGAGCCAAAAACCCACTTATGAGTCATAAACAGATGTACCAGTTAGTTTTGCTGTACCTGCAGTAGATCAAAGATAAGAGGGATGTTGGATGCTAAATCTCATTCAGCAGCCATGTGCAACATGGTGTAAAGCCGAAAAACTTTCATGTTGTCCTTCAACTTTGGCCCAGTAAGGTTTGGTGAGTAGCAGCGTATGTCTCAAAATAGAAACAGAATTGGTTCGCTCTGATTCTGTATTGTGTGAAATGCTGCAATACCAAAGAGCAAGAAGTGGACTATTGATATTTAAACAATGCCAGTTCTTGGACCCTACCTGAATCTAAATCCTCTATACAGATGTGCAATGGCATGTTTTGCTCTTCCCACCTCTGCAGAGCAGAGGGAACAAAAAGCACTTAAGCATTTTACTTATCTCTGATCTGACTGACATTTTTATGGAGGGTTTTTTCTCTCAGTGTCAGGATGTGTCACTGTTCCTGGTGATTGCATAGCAAATACTGCAGCAAGCCCCATCACTCATTAGAATGCTATGTCTGAACAGTACATTACACTGTGGTAAACTAATTAAAAGGGCCTGTAATTGATAGTTTAAGAAAGAAGGAATGCAATTCAATATAGTTAGTGTCTGTCTTAGTATTCCTCCTAGAGCTTTTCTTTCTGTTGGTTTATTCTCCTGTCCTGTAGTTGTTCCCTTCTTTTGGCAGAAAATAATTTAGGGAAGGTAGCATGGACTGACTAGGCAATTCTTGCCTTGTCTTTAATCTCATAGCTTTGTTTATGCATTGATCTTGAAATACTGGACAAAGTACGGAAATCAAGATCAAACTTCTAATCACAAATGAGATATAAAAGCTAATAATATCTGGTAGCATTAAAAAGAAAAATCAACAGTTAAAAAAACTTCAAAAGTGTTAGCATCCTTCATTTTCCAGGTGGTGAATTTTTTTTAAAGCAGAATACATGCTCTTTTAGTGTTTTAGAACTTCATCTATAGTTTCACTTTTTCTCTTTCCCTCATTTTCCCTGTGACAACTAGGGAAAAACAACAAAGGAAAGGAAAAACTGCTCATTTTGGTGAGTTCTTGACTAAAGAAAATCTCAGAACCTGAATAAAAGAAAAAAAAATCTTTAATAAAACACAGAATTTTAAAATTTTGATATGTTTCTGAATGGAAAACATATATTCCTCAGATTATTACTACCTTATGCTGTTAAAAAGAAGAGTTTCAGGATTCGTTATTGAGAAAGAAAGTCTTAGGCTTTGCCACTATATATTTTTGGAACATGGTACTTTTGAAAATGCTGCTGAAATGATTCTCATACTATTACATAACTTTAGTGAGAGACATCAAAGAGGAAAATGTGTCTCTCTAATGGTGGCTTGAAACCTCATAACAGTCTAAAAATATGCAATATATGGGGCAGATGCAAATAATTTAAGTGGAAGAAGTACTACAGTCTTTCTGCAAGTGAATAGTCTCATACCCAGAAAAAAAAAAAAAAGCATGTGAATACTGCCCCAGAGAAGTTGTTGACATCCCTGGAGGTGTTCAAGACTGGGTTTGATGCAGCTATGAGCAGTCTGATGTATTGGAAGATGTCACTGTCCATTGCAGGAACTAAATGATCTTTAAGGTCCTTCCAACCGAAGCCATTCAATGATTCTGTGATTCTATGATACTATTTACACAGTTTGATTTTCACAAGACTTCTAAGTGTCTTTGTCAATCTAGATTGAAGTCAATGAGGACTTAAGATGGTTGGGTTTGCAACATCAATAATCTTCTATAAATCAAGTGAAGTCTGATGGCTTCATGTTCTGAATGTCTATTTGAAAGAACAGAAGCTGGATTTCACAGATGTAGTATATTTCTGTTTAAAATGCATAGAATTCAGACATTCCTTTTAAAAATTTGTCTCATATTCTTACTGGAAGGATATAGTGTATGAATTCTCCTAGTAGACTTAAAAATATTGAAGAAATATTTTTAAAAATCCTTTAATCTAAAAATAAAAATTAAGGAGTGCTTGTCTAGCAAGATGAGGTGTAAACTGCAGTGTGGATGTGCTAATGCTACTCAGTATTTTCATGAGGTTTAAACAACTGGTGATAGCTAAATTAGAGGTAGACTTAGTCTCTGACCAAAACTACCATGAAGGTCCTGTGGGCAATGTTATGATAGATTAGAAGTCAAGGCGGTTCTAAGTCCTTACCCAGTCTGACTCACTTAGTGTGGCTTTGGGCAGGCCATTGTAGCCATACACCTCTCCCAGTCTATCTAAAGAATGTACAAAAAACCATAACCATGCTGAAAAAAATCCCCAAGTGCTGATTCTGCACTAAGACGGGGTTTTTTTAAAAAATAAAATTTTAAGTAGTAAAGAAATGTCCTTAGTCCTTAAATGTATTTTCAGCCTAAATGCAAAGTCCATTATTTTCCTCATTTTCATCTGATGCCACAGAACAACAGAAGTGTCACTTTTTGTCAATATATATCATGACGTGTCAGGACATTTCAACAACAGATGTGAACTGCAACAGAAATTACAGATTTTGCTGTATTTTCTACAGTATGTTCATTGATACTTTTGCCTTTTCTTCATATTTTTTATTAAGAACTAAATTTGGCTAAATCTTTACTTCTGAATATGCCCATAGGCAAGACTCTTCTCTGCTTACCTGTCATATTATAAAAACACTCTTTGAAGTGCCTTTGGAAAGAAGATAATAGGCATGTCATGACCATGTCCTGACTCTTGAAACAATGCTCACTGCCTTTACAAATTCTCATACCAAGAAGCTGCAGCTTGAAGTCTAAGTTCTTGCTGTTTTTCAGCAGTATGAATAAAAATGGGAAATCTTTCATATCATCAGCATATTCTTAGAAGTAAGCAAGGATTCATGATCTACTCAAATGACCAGTTGCGACAAAGGAAAGGCATTTTACTGGTAAGGGCATTAATCTAAGGGATCAGTGCCCCACTCTGCCACACACATTTCTTTAACCTGAGAAAAGCATTTAGTCTCTCTGTGTCTCAGTTCTGCATCCATCAAGGGTATAAGAGGAATTTGTGATCTCGCATGAGTTTTGTCAAAATAAATGTATCACTGTACTGAGATACTGATGAGAGTGTCTCTAATCTACATATTATTATATTCTGCTAAGAAACTACAACTAAGAAAATAATGGTAGTTGAAGGATAGAATTGCAGTCAAATGAGAGGGAAAACTCAAAAGAAATATACCACTAGTACATTTATTTTTCTATTTTTGTTTTTTTATCCATTTAGCCTGATTTCAGTAGTTAATTGAGAAGTTAATGGAAAGGGAACATTCATATTTATTCAAGTTCATGACAGTCAGTAATTGTATGCAGAGATAACAATCAGGGTCTCCAGTCCCTTTTGAAAGATTCGTTTTGGCAGTATTGAATCTGGTGTAACAGTCACAGTCTGTGAAGAGATTTGCCTCAAGTTGCATAATAACTTTTTGATATCCACTCCACCAATGACAGGAATAAATATATGTGAAGAAACGTCAGTAATCATTTTTGGTGCTATTCATCATGTTATTTGCTAACTGTCCAAGTTTTGTGGAAGCCCTTCCTGCTTTCTGGTGTGGAGGAACACAATGCTAAGAGGACCTGGAATATTCTGAGAGACTGTTTCAGAACAGGAGTTATCTGGTAATTTTTGTGTCCATGAGTATATATCAAATGAATGTATATCACTAGGTATACAAAGACAGACGATTGCTTGATTAGACACTGAAACTGCTTCTCCGAAACATCAAAGGAAGAAAGAAAGAAGGTCAGTCAGCTTTAAGGGAAAAGGACAAAGTTGAAAAAAAGGAAAAAACCTAAATCTTGTGAGGGAATCAGTATGTATCTCACATAAAGTTTTATTCTTAGAAGTAAAGAAGGGATACTGTAAGAAAGGAACAGCAAAAGACAGCTAGACCTCCTGTGCCTGAAACTGCAATGTGCTATTGAAATGTGGAATCTATTGTTTTCCTCATTTCAGACCTTATAAAGTAAGAAAACAATATACTTTCCTGAGAAACCTCCTTTTAGCTGGACAGCCAAGAAATATAACTTGAGTATCAGAATATAAAAAATTATCTGAGAGGTCCAAAGCTGTGATGTAAATACTATAAAACATTACAGGAATAGGAATAACATGGTTTAAAATGCTGGTTCTCCTTCAGAGGATCTCACTGTGGATCCCATTCTGTCCTGGCAGACGATGATCAAAGCTGTGAGAGTGTATGACAATCTGTCCCTGGAGCAAAAAGCAGAGTTGAGAGACAAATCTCAAGTTTGTGTTCTCCAGAAATCAGCCCTGTACACGGGCCAAACATAGGACAGCTTCTGGACAGCTGTCACATCACAAGGGACCTAAATGAAGTGTAGGCGACAGTGCAGACTGACACCTTGCTGTAGAAGTCGCCTGTCTATCACACAGCCCCTGGGTCACCACTGTGTGAAGCACAGAGCTAGGCAGCACTGTGAGATCCTGTGTTTATTACAGGCTTCTAGGCACTGTTATTATATTGGATGTCTACCCAATGCCAGGAATAAATTAAATGACAGATAGACTCAGAAGAGCTAAATGTATAACCTCAGTAGACCGTTCTACAGAGTCCTGGCAAACAGCCTTAGATGGTGTTACCCAATTAAATTTGCTTTCATCAGTCTCCTGGGGGTTTGTGTGTTTAAGGTTATAGACACTTTTCAGAGGCTTGTAAATAAATTAAGAGACAAGTAAAACTTTGACAAAGTAAATATTGATGAAGTAATTGTTTATAGCCATACCTGGGACCTAATCCATGTGTGAGCCATGATCTCTTAGAACCCAGAAGCTAGATTAAAAATGAAAGTATTCTCAATGTGACGTTTATTCCTGAAACGGTGTCTGGACTCAGGTGGGAAAGAATGATGTTTCCTTGCACTCTGGAGGCAATACTATAGGCTGTCTTAGTTCCTTGACATGACAATTTGATCTTTGCCAGACTTACTACCCCAATCCCTGAGCTAAACAAACATAAAAAATCCCAGTTATAAAAGATACCAGAGTAGATGGGCATCTGTATTTATTTGAGGATGTCTTGGAATTTTGTGTTTATTAAACTGAACTTAGAGAAACTTATAAAGCATGTTACCTGGTGTTAACTGTGGTCTCTAGAAGTTACAAAGCTTTCACATAGTTTAAAATACGACTGTGATGATTAAACATGGTGGAGCTTAGAGCCTATCTGGTGAAGAAGAGAACAGCATCGGTTGTGCATACAGTTAAAAAAAAACCTCCCTGAGAGTAAAATGGTAATGTAACTTTTCTACAGGATGAGCTATTAGAAAATCCCTCCCTCTCTTCCTTGTCTTAACAACAAACAAAATGGACAAATACTAAATTCATGAGATTAGGTAGCAATATGATACAGATTTTGTTAATTTAGAATGTGCAAAACCCAAGGAACAAGTCTACTATCCTCAGTGGATAATGGGAATAATAGGAGCTACATCAACAATACCAGAGCTTCCATTTCACCCCAAAAGGAGGAAGGAAGACTGGAGAAAATGTCATGCTAACCTGAAATGTGAGTTTCTGAAGCATTATTGCAGCTAAAAATGTTGTACAGAATTGCTGAATGAGGGCCAAAGGAGCATATACTCTGATTACCAGGGTACCAGGGCTCCTTCAAGAAGCTTGTTCTGAGTAAAGAGGCTTGGCACCTGGGAAAACCAGTCAGTTATTCAGGAGAGAAGGAGCAAGAAAGCTCATAAAGGAAAGATGGATGGGGTGGGAAATCATAGCATATTCCATGGAAAATTAGGTTTTGCTCTGATTAAGGGGGAAATGGTTATTAACTATCAGTGGTGTTTATATTAGCCATATATTTGGAGAGTTTGCATAAAGAACAAGCAGTTTTACTATTTTAGAGATTTTTTTTTTTTAAATCCACATATTGACAGTATTACAAATACTACATTTTATCTTCAATATACATGTGCAAGCTCTCTAGGTTTATTATATATTCACTTTATAAGAATCTATATTGTAATATTACCTCACAAATTGACCAAAAAACTTTTCGTCTACTAAACTGGTCTTTTAAGTGCAAAAGCCCAGAGCTTTACCTCTGCAACATGTCCCTGAAAGTCCTTTTTATTTCAGGCTCTTACTTGTGTCTCAGATGAGAATCAAGCTGGCATCAAGGAATAAAGGGATGATAGTAGAGTTATATATAAAATTGCTTCTGAATCTCCTTACCCATTACAGTGTCTGTTAACATTCTACAGGACTGAGACTTTTATGGTCCTTAAGAAGTGTTTCTTGTATGCCCTACTTCAAGGAAATGTATACTTCAAGAATATGATGCTAAAAGTATTTATTTCTAGTCCCATTTTGAATGTACTTTTGATATTTCAGTATATGAAAATAGTGTCATCATTACAGTGAAAATAGTAGCTTAACACTCCCCCTCTCCCCTCTCCTTTATATGCAAAATGCACCAGAGCTTTCAGATATTACATGAAATTGATTGGGCTTATGTCTTCTGGAAGTCAAGAAACACTGTTGACAATTGGAAAGGGTTTCATTGTAGGTGCTACTAAAAAGCGAAAATAAAACTACAGATAATAATATTGCACAATTTATTCTGTGACTATAACCGCTTTCTCTACTTGTGGGATAGCAGTTTCCTCTGCTGCTACACCATTTGCAGAAGCATTCTAATTCATAAATGTCATTAATAAAAATAACTTTACAATCCCATTTCATTAAAATTGTGCATTAGTCAGTGTATTGTACAACTGTTAATGGATTTGTCTCTTTGGACTGCTCACTTATAGTACCTTGTGAACATCCAGTACTTGAGATGCAATGACTATTTGTAATTGGGTGGATAAGTCACAAGGCAGTATTTTTTTGTGTAGCTTAATGAATGTGTTGGTGTACATATTGGTGCTTGTAAATGTAAAATTTTATCACTATGTGAATATTCATGCATGTTATTCCTGTAAATAACTGTGCCAGAAAAACTCTATTTTATGAATATTTGCAGAAGGTGAACAGATAAATGAGACAGCAGTTGGAGGTAAATAATTTGAACATTTGTGGTAATATTCAAGCTGAATGTTTTGCAAGATTTGCCTAACGTAGCTTAAGAACAGCTTTCCTGTAAATTAATAGAGTTTCTCCTATACCTGCCTCCTTGCCTCTAGGGCAAAGTACAGAAACCTTGTTGTCCCAACATGTGTTGGCAGGTCTGACCTATTGTACCACCAAACCTGGCCAGTTCTCCAGAGGACATAAGGCTGAAGGAAAATGTCAAGAAGTGCTGCACATGTGGAGCATACGAGATGAAACAGAAAGCCTTTGAATTACTTCTAATATACCCCCAAAACAGAAATTTCCTTCTCAAGTCATGACATTGTATAATCACATTAATTTGAATATTTGATGTCCATTCCCATGGTGCTGACCTTGCTCCCTACAGCTACTTACTGTACACTCTTCCTGCAATTTATAACAGAAAGTGAGAATTAAAGCAAAACCACATACTTGTAAGTAAGCATGGCTTTCAACTCAGCATGCAGCTGCAGATGTGCCATGACTGTTATGCTATATCTGACATTTTCAAGGCATTTGTCCAGTCAGTGACAAAAATCCATTCGATTGTGTGAAATTTCTTTGGAGAGCGGATGGACTTTTGTACAAGGGCAGCCTCTGAATCTTCAGTATTGCACAAGGAGGACAGGCAGATGCTTGAGGCTCAGTGGCATGATCCTGAATTGGAGGAGCTCCTGCTGGGCATTTGGCCATTACTCTGGGATGGAAAGGCTGTACCTTGGGGCATCCAGGTGGAATGGACTAGCGATGCGTCAGCGGAAGAGGTACAAGACGCATGAGTGTCTTCTGCTGCACCTGTGTAGCCAGTTCCTGACAGTGATATCAGAGTGACTCACCATTAGCTGAGCAGACCTTGTAGTCAGAGACACAGATAGTTTATGTGAGCTTTACTTGCAAGAACTGGTAATGTTCTGGTAATCTAGTGATGTTCCCTCATGGTAAAGCCTTGTATCCAAATAACTATAACAATATAAACAAAATGTAATTTCACCACTGGGCAGTATCTCCAAGGGATGAAATGTCTATGGGATGAAATGTCTATCCCCATGGGCAACATGGTGTACTTTTTCAGACAGGCTGAGTGTAAATGTGTCAACTTTCTGATTTTTCTACCTGTTGAAAGATATTTGCCTCCACATATCAATGAGTTTCCAGACTACATTGCCTGTCAGCTCTTCAAAAGTCCAACAGAGCACCAAACGCACAAACCTCTGCCCAGCTCCGTCAGGAAACTTAGTGTTCTCCTTCAACAACAACCAAGAGAAAGCATGTACTCCAGGGACAGACGAAAAGCAAACAGAATCAGTGCTCTCCAGTCAACCACCTACTCAGATGCTACAGCAGTAGCAATGCCCTTCTGAGCCTCTACACCCTCCCAGGAGGAACCTTGCCAAGCATGACTTGGTGTGAAGGACCATGCTGCCTGCCCTCTGCCTGAAGTGCTATACTCAGGCAGGAGAATTTGAGGATGAGAATCAGGAGGTGAAAAGAACAAAAAAAGGGAAAACAGGGTCTCAGAGCCAAAAAACTGCACTGCATGAACCATGCCTGTTTGTATAGATTTTCACTGTTAAAGTCAAGTGCTTGCAAAATTGGGTATGGCTGGAACAACCATGACATCTCTTTTATGGCAGCTGCTGCCTCCCAGCTGTCACATGCTTTCACTTCACTGCAGAGAACACTGGCTAGGGACCACTGACCAAAGTAAATTCTTTTGCCTTTGAAACTTTCTAATTTGAGCACATGCCTCACCAGTTTTGGTTAATTATACAAGAAGTTATTGATGAGAAAGTGTAAGAAATGTGCAAACGTGGTGTGTCACATACAGGGACGGCAGCATTTTCTGGAGAGTGATCCCCTATTTTACGACAACCTCACTACAGTCTCTTGATGAAATGAATCACTTCACAGGCAATGTATAATGCAGTCTAAAATATGATGGTTCTCACTGTTTGCAATCTAAATTGGATATGCCCTTACTGCCCTCTTTGCCAGAGCTATCAAGGGCTTAATAGCTTTCTTGTGCTTGTGTGATTATTTTGAATCACCTTTTCTGTAACTTATATTTTTACCATAGATTATGTTTGATCACATTTGAACTTGCAAACATACTATTTAAAAGCTTTACTTTGTTACTTGATAACTGATTTTATGTATGATTTGCAAAACAAAACACATCTTTCTCATTGACCCTGTGACAAATTTTTTCTCCCCTGTTGTCTGTCTCCACCTTAGGAATTGTCTCCTCCTCCTCCCTGGCTTGCATCACTTTAATCTCATTCTCTATTTTTGTTATTTTAGAGATCTATGAGTAATGACTACATCTGTCTTTGAACCACTCCACTGGCTTCCACATTGCTTCTACTTTTGCATTCACAGCTCTACCAACTACACTGTGGTCTCTTACAAATCTTCACTCCTCTGGTTAATCTTGCTTCACTGCTGACAGAGATGATGTTACTGTGTTATCCAGCTGCTCCATCCTCACCTATTTTCATCTTGCTGGTTAGCTTTTGTGCTAAAAGCACATCTGCCTGATAAACTGCTGTGATTCTTTTACTTTGTGAAGCTCACTGTGTTGCTTATAAAAGTGGTGAGCAAATCTTGGAAGCTTTAGTACAGAAATGTGTTAGTTTTCTTTCCCCTTTCTCTTAAATCATCTGACTTCCAATGCTGTGTTTATTTATTAGCTTAAAAATTCACTGGGCTCACATTTGTTTCTCAGTGCAGTACCTATTTCCATTTAACCCCTTCAAGGGCAGTTCTAGAGTAGATCCAATTAAACCAATTATTGAAATGTCACTTAGTTCCTTTCTTGTGTCTCCTCCTTGCTGTAACCTGCCTCTGGCCCCACTGTAGCCTACCTTCAGCCCATGGTATTTCTCCTGACTGCTGCTTCTCCTCTGGTGAACCGCATGATGAAGGCAGGGCTCAGTGGGCAAGCCCACTTCCATACATCTCTTTCCACTTCTACTCACTCATTGGATACAGACATGAGTGTCACCAGAGAAGAGTGCAAAGGAAAAATTCACTCTAGACTATCTGCCATCAGAAACAATTTATTTTCCAGGACAGTGCAACCCTACCTAAAACAGTAAGAAAGAGGAAACATGAAGAAAATATGCTGAAGAGAATGGAAAATATCCACTGTTACCAGTGAAAAACAATGTTACTTCCTTCTGGAATAAGTCAGTGAGGACCAAGACCAAACTATTCAGGAATTCTGCAGTAGCTGCAAAACATCTGCTTGACCTGCAAGTTGAATAACGAAGTCTTCACAAGGTGAAACCCGCCTGTATTTGCCTTGAGGTTTTGAAAAACACCTGGATCTTATACTAGTAGCTCCGTAGAGAATAATATTAATTCAGAAAACAAGGCTGCAGATATGTGCCCTCTTATGTCTTTTTTTCTTGTACATATTCATACATTATAATCCTGACTGGACTCTCAAACTTCTCTGTAGACGTTGGGGTTTGACCTGTGGGTCTCAGGGGTCCAGGGAAGCAGTGAAGTTGCTTGGCAACGTGAACACAACAGTTCTTTAGGGGTGACGAACATTTTTTAAGGAACATTTTCCTTTTTCTTCATCTGAATGGATAAGAGCACAGATGACTCAGACTACGATGCCTGACCTGGGGGGTTGTGTCTGTAATTCATGGTTTTATTGATGCAGAGTTCTGGTTTACACAGGCGTGAATTTGGACCTAGACTTGACTTTCAATGACCCCAGGGATGGGGTAATTATCTCGAGATTTTTGAGTATTTAAAATTTGGGATTTTGCCTCAGATGAAAATATTATTAATATTTCTTTTAAGTCCTTTTTAAAAAAAACTCACCGTGAAGGCAGAGTGCACAATTACAGTCTGGGCAAGATTTTACAAAGGGGTAGAAAGGGAGAGTACTGCCTTCTGTGCAAAGGCAATGCTTTTCTGTCTGCTCTAGGGAAAACCAACTTGCTAGCTCTCTTACAAGAATTTCTGCATGTGAAAGGCACAGTAGATGCCATCTCATGTTGCACCAGCCACTGCATGACTGGCAGTTTTTACAGTCATCTCCATGCACTGTATTTCACAAGCCCATGCACACATGGTGCCTGAGCCTTAGGGAGCTTATAGTAAGTGCATAGCCATATAAGAGAATGATACTCTGACATTTATCAAAGTTTCAGCCTTGCTAAAGTCCAACTGCTTCATCACTAAGGTAGCTGATCTCTGTGCTTCTGGTTTTCTTGAGCACCTATACTGGCACAGCTCTCAATTTCAGATCAAGAGGTTCTGATACGAGTGTTCCCCCTTCTACAGTTCTTTGTAATCCTTGTTATTATCGATTTAATTATATTAATATTTTAAGAAATCTGATTTTGTAATTCCTATAATTCTCTGAGTAATTTTCCAACTGGGTTTACTTTACAAGCCTTCAGTAAATTTGCTGCCTCACTGTGGCAAGAAATTAGGTAATTCAGTAAATGAATAGGAAGGCCAGTACATATACCTCTTGGTTTTAAGAAAATGTCAGGTAGAGATAGAAGAAACCAAGAGCAGCCAGATTTTGGAAGTTCTAGTTGTATTTGACATATGCACAGTGCCTCCAGTCTTTACTTAGAATTGATGTAAGCCACAGTAAATTAGACAGCTTCCAGGCTTACATTCTGAATTTAGTCCTATAACTGTTTTTTCCTCCAAAGCAGCAATCAAGTCACCGATCAGGTTGTCAGCAAATTGTCTGTATGCCATATATTAATCTCACTTTTCATATCCCCATCGTCCTTTTTTCAGTGGGAGTTCAGTTGCAGGTAAAGTCTGCTTAGGTCACAATATTTCACAAATAATGTATCTCAAGAAAGAGTTAACCAATAAAAAAAGCATAATATCTAAGCTGGTGCTCTGTGGGTACACAGTGCTAAATGGGTGCTGTAGGGAGGACTGTAGCAGGAAATACTTAAAAAAACCAGCATGTAGCATTTGACTTGCTTCCTACTAGGTAATCAGCAGCAGGCTTTAAGTTAACAGTGATACCAAATAGTATATTTAGCTGTCAGTTTCAAGGAAACAGTTCATAGTGGTTAGAAACAGGCAGCCTACAGTGACATCTTTAAGAGAAGTCAGCTTTCAGACAACTATGAAAGCATGGACTAGTATGCAACAGGAACAAGTCTCGGAATATTTTATTCAAGGCTCCTGCTTTTATTCTAAGTTTCCTGCAGGGAATGTTGGCTTGTGTTGCTACCCAAAACTGAATCACGCACAAAAGCAAAGTGAATTTGAAAAGGAACCAGAATTTGTGCCATGTCACCTTTCCTTATGTTTGCTTTCACACAGCAATCCATCAATACAAACCAAAACTTTAAAGGTACAGTACATCAGTACAGGCCCATGTTGCAACAATCTTTTCAGCTTCTTTTCCTGTAAAAATTAAGTGAAGGAAAGTGTGTTTTGAAGCATCACCTTTGTATCTACTAGAAACAGTGAGTGAAAAAATAACAAGTTATGGCAAGAGAGAGAAGTTGCTCAGCTGACATAGGAACTGTTAAATTTCTTTATTTTCTTTTTAGTAGTAGGTCATGTAGCATATCAGGAGTAAATGCTACATCTTTCAATGAATTGTTCTTATCTGTAGATGTAGGAATCCCTGATGGGTAGAGGGAATTTAATAAGAATATGCACAAGTTCCCTGTGGTTGAAATTGTGTGTGACACCACTTTCAGATACACTTATTTGAGCAACATTTTTGACATTATTTTCTAGAAAATATAGTACTGATAGCAAAAAGAAAGCTATTTTCAACAGCACAAGAAGTTTACTTATCTGGTGGTGGGAAATAAATTCAACCCAATGATACTGCAATAAGGTAAGATATGCTTTTATAGTACTTCACATTAAGCAAGTGGTCTGGCAGGGAATTCCCCGGAGGCACATTTTGTCTCTGGACAGGGCTGAGCGCTCTTGATCTGGTGGCTGTGCAAGTACTGAATTCTGGAGCTTTCTACAAGCTTATGGTCCTTGAGTTGTCCATGTTGGGAGCTGGTTGCAGCTTCTGTCTCCCTTGGCTATCCTTCTTTCCACCATGTACAAACACAGATAAGAAAAGAGAGGTGTGTAGGATCCTGATACACAACTAGGTCTCATTACAGTCTTATGCTGAGAACAGGACTTGTCCCAAAGCTTCTAGTTTTGACATATGGTGATATGAGAAGAGTGTATATTTTGATGGCTATTTGAGTATAGAATATATTTCAATGTGTTTGCCTAATTCTCCCATTTAATTTTAGTCTTTTTATTAACGTTGAAATGGTGGAAAAAGTCTTTTAAAAATTCTGAGACTGTGGCTTCTACTAGCCTAAGCTCTTGTAAATATTGTGGAAATGCAATCAAGTGGAAGTGATGAAAAGACAAATGTTTTGTTTTCTCTTTACATCTGCCACCCAGGAGTTGCGCTCCTATCACAAGGTGCAATATACGCTTCATCTACAATAACTACAGGTGACTCTGTCTCAGAGTAAAACTTTTCAAAAACATCTGAAGAAAACAGAAGAATAGGTTCCCTTGCATGTGACCCCTGGGCTACTTAATCTCAGCTTCCTGTGATGTTGAAGGCTTTGCTGAGTGTATCCAGGAAAAACAAGCCCCCTGTGTGGACAGCCTTTGCCCAGAGGGGCAGATTTGTAAACTCCGTGGTGGCCAGAGGATGCTCCAGAGAGGAAACACAGGAATTGTTGAGTGGCCTGCCCAGCTCAACCAATGCTAAAAATAAGTGATGACTCGTATAAGGAAACATCAAGTAAGAGTAACTGCGGAACATCAATTGGGAGACCCAATAATTTGAAACATGCATCAATCATACGTTAGGAGCACATAGAGGCCTTCACTTGGGCTTCTGGAAAGATTTTTCATTATAGAATCCCTTTTTGAAGAATAAATTTTTGGCACTCACTGGAGTGATGTACAGAAAACTCTGTAATTTGAACATCTTCCTCAAAGCTCTCTGGATGTTAAATAGTTTTACAACTTAACTCCTTTTCTTGAAATCTACAAAAATATATGATTTTTTTTTTAAAGAGCATAGTTTCTAATTCCAGGCATTTCATTAACAAATCTGAAACAGTGGGGCTCTCCAGCCCGTATGATGAGGCCAGTTTACATTTGACACTAGATTCCCCAAAGGGAATTTACAGGAAAAGACAGAAGTGCTTTGTGAGTCTATAAATAAAAAAAAAATCAGAGATTGAAAGCAATTGTACTACTGCTTATGGAACCAGGGGATTTATATCTTTTTAGCTGCTTATCAAGAAAATAAATGAGCCTAATAAGCATCGCCACTAGCTGTATCAACACTTGCAAGCACTATCAAGATGCACTGAAGGCAAGCAAAGGCACCAAAGTCCCTTTAGCTCCCTGTAAGCTAACTAATTTGTAGGAAAGTATTAAAACAACATGCAGCCCAAGGGACAGGGTCCGCCGCCCACTCACCGATGTTCTGCTCGTTTTCTCCTTCTCCCGTGGCCACCAGGTGGGGCAGCGAAAAGCCGAGAGAGTTGCAAACTTAATTT
>WAAB01023430.1:58092-89899 GCA_013389865.1 Piaya cayana | reverse complement strand
AAAAAAAAAAAAAAAAAAAAAAGAGAGAGAGAAAGGAGCAAATTGCCTGTCCTTCTGCAAACGCTGGAAGCCGGAATATCCACATTTTCTTCACGTGTGGCAATTAGAAGAGGAGAACTCACTCCAGTCACTCTTGAAGGGTGTCTTGGTGGAGCTGGTTCCTTCCTGTTATTAGATAACAATCTGCTCCGCACCAGAGCCCTACGCTTCATCTGGGGAATCGTAGGATTCTTACAGCACCTAAAGATTACCTTTATGATTCTTACATTTCCATAGATAAATAAAAAAATATACAACCTAGCCCACTGATATAATTGCACCAAACCTACACTATAGGGGCTAGAAAACAACACCGTTTTTCAAATGTGTAAGAGAAATCTTAAATTAATCCTCCCTGACCAGAATTACCAGCATGGAAAAGGTTAGGAAAAGGGAGGGAAGGGGAAAAGAAGTATCATATGAAAGTCTGCCTCATAAAGTGAGCAAATTCCTGCCCACATCATTTTGCAGTTTGTTTACTTGTGGCTTCATTAAAATTGCATTCAGATCCAATGACTAGGTTTTGTTAATGGCCCGCAGAGGGATAATCATTGCTGAAGCCTGAACACCGTGATCCATTTTCCCTAATTATTACTTTGTAACCGTTTCTAATTTGACAGCTCCTGCTGAACAAGGGTTCATTTATTTTGTTTCATTGTTTCATGTAAGGAAACACCAGATAAGCATAACAGCAGAGCATTAATAAGGAGACCCACTAATTTAAAACATACATTAATTGTATGTTAAGAGCACATAATGGCCTTCATTTGGGCTCCTGGAAGGATTTTTCATTGCAGAGTCCTTTTCAAGGGTATAAATCACAAGGCTGTGTTGCATGCTTAACAAGGACCAGGAAGAATTCTGATTCCTTATAGCCTACTAGTCAAGAATGTAGAGGAGCAAAGAGGTTCATTTTCCTCTTTGGTTTTTTTATAACTGTCAAAAAGATGGAATAAAGACAGATATATTTCCTTACAATGAATTTGTTTCTACATTTGCATAGCTGTTATGTCAGCAGGCGTTAGGTAGTTCAGTTGTTTTTCTTGGAAGAGAAACTTGTAGGATGGTCACAGTTTTCCAAAAATCTAGTGTAACTTGAGGCTTTTTGAGGGTTTTAACATGCAGTTACATATTTCTAAAGAAACAATGTAAGAATACACAACTACACAAGCAAACTAGTCCAGTCTCTTGGTAGCTCAGTCAATTGCATCAATATTTCTTTCATGAACTCATGGAGTTCTATCTTAAATGTATTAAGGTTTTTAATTTTCTTCCTTTTTATTCCTATAACCTAATTTTAGAAGGCTATTTCTAAACTCTGTTTTATTGACTTGCCTCAAAATTTGTGTCATAAGGAAATTTCATTATCTCACTCTCCTACTTCCTATTAGCCCCATCCTTATTCATTTCATGCTATAACTAGTCCCTATCTACAGTCTAAGTGTTTGATATTTGTATATTAGTTTTGATGCCCCTATCTCTGCTGCTATGATGACCATTAGATTCTTCCATGGTGTTTACCCCACTTTATGAAAACACATTTCATTTCAAGCTTCATTTTGCTAAGTTGAATAAGGCAAGCTCCTTTGTTCTCATTTGGTAAGACACACTTATTCCTTTTCTGAATTGCAGTTTGACTTTGAATTCTTCTCCAGGTGGAATTGCCTCAATACTTTGTGCAGTGACATTAACACATCTTTCACGTCCCTGGAAATGCTGCAACTGATAAATTCCTTGGGGTTTTATTTGGTTTTGGTTCTGGATTTTTTTTCCTGCTGCAACACATTGGTAGATTGTTGCTCTTCTAACAATATATTGGTTTGCCCAGAATTTTTTATCATTTTTAGCTCTCAGCTGATGATGAGTCAGCTCAGAGCAGTCATTTTTGCCATCTTTTTACTGAGGTATGATTTGCACTTTCGCACATGGCACTTTTGAATTTAAACTATTTCTATCTTTCCAAGCCTCATGATCATTCAGTTATTCCCATAAAATATTCTGATCTTCCTCAGTTATTGGCAGTGTCTCAAAATTTGTGTCACTAGGAGGTTTGTTCACCTCACACTGTTTCATGTTAGCCAGTTTCTTACTTGCTCTGTGATTTAACTAGCTCCTGTCTTCTCCAGCATGTTCTACTTTAAATATCTCTCTGAAGTTCGCATAGATTAGGTATACTGTGTGTCTGGTTACTCTAGATCTTTAAATAGCTTCTTCATACAGATATCAAATTGACCTCCTTTAGTCTGCCACAGTTTATCCTATTTCCCCTTTCCTTTCCATTCTTTTTTCATTCCTTCATAGTTTGATGTAGAGCCTTGTATAAGGCAGAGGTCAGACTAATGGGCTTGTGGTTGTCTGAAACACCGCATATTCTTAAATCTAATTACTAAGTCTTTTTGTTCTCCTATTGCACAGCAATATCTTCCTGTTTTTTCAAAGCCTAGTTAGGAAACAAATCCCATCAGCGATCAAATCCAGCAATACCTGCGTTCTCCTTTCACCTGTATATGTCGTCCTGTTTTTATCTGAGATATTCATCTTTTCCTTCTCTCTCTCAAAGCATTTTACAGTTTTCTATTCAATACTGCCACTGAACATGCTCAGTCTATACACCAACGCCCAACAAGTGGGATTTATTCTGTCAATCTCTTCACAAATTATTTTGCACGGTTAGGATGTTGAGTTGTCTTATCTTATTTTTCTTGTGTCTCAAACTGTTGGCACTCAGTCCTTATATATTGTTGTTGTCTCTCAGGTGTTACAGGTCCTTCATCTTGTCACCAGTGTACTTTCCAAGGGAGTATATTAAAAGTGTCCTCTTGTGCCCCATGTTACCCTTTGGCTCTGCTCTGATACTGCAAGCTCTTATCTAGCATCCTCTGGAACTGCGGGGGATCTCTCCAGCACTGATGGGCTGCTTTTACCCACTCTGAACTTTGTATTTGAATTGCAAATAATGTTCACTGCCTAAGAAAGGAAGGGGTCCCCATACAATCACTACCAGCTCAGAGAAATATGTGCAATGGCCACTCTTGTCAGGGAAAGTTAAGAAATGACAAAAAAATCAGAGCTCATCTAGAAGGTACTGTATTACGTGTGGTTTGCAACAACATTCTGCTTAGACTTTTGGCTTTTAACAAGAATTGCCATGGCTGTTTCATTGCATTCAGATCTTACAGAAGGTAGATCAAATCCGGTCGGCTGTGTTATTGTCTCCAGTGTTGTGCTCAGATAGAGCAGTAATGGCTACACTTATTTACCTAGGAGAGTAAAACTGCTTGTTCTGTTGTTTCACTCTAAATACTTCTCAGCGACTGCATGGTACTGCAGTACCAGGCTGTGGTTTCTCAGAGTGCCCCAGCTTTGCTCTCACTAGCTATGTCCTGTTGCATCGCTAACATTCATGCTTCTTTTCTTCTGACTGACTCTATCCTCACCACTCTCCAGTTTTCTTCTAACAGGTGTCAAATCACCTTTTAACTTAATTTCCTCATTAGCTTCAGTTAAACAGCCTCTCCCAACCTTCTTGCCACAGAAGAATAAAAGAAAAGGTATCAGTCCTTCTTCATCCTGGGATAGATATATCATTGGGCAACAGTTCACAGGTAGTGAGAGGCACTGTGTGGGCAGTCCACACCTAGAGGAAGTAGGCTGGTTAGCTGAGAGGAGTCTGCTCACTCATGACTTTCAAAAGAGGAGAAATGTACCAGCATCAAACCCAGTGGATCACCAGCGCTATAACCTTTCTTCCACTGGAGTCCTGACAAAGCAGGTAAGAAGTTGTCTTTACTTAGCAAGAACCATTGCTCGCATGCTGCAAAAGTGATACAAAGGAGGAGGAGCTCATCCTGGTCCACTACTCTCTTTCCTGCTGCGTTGTATGCCTGCAGTCCCAATATGTTTAATGACCTCCTGCTGGCATTCGTTTCAGCTTTCAGTCTGGATGGCCAGGGTATGCAGCAGTTCTCTCTGTTGTGTTCTGGTAGGAGCTTCCTGCTTAACAGTAATAAACTGTACTGAACAATGCTTCCCTGGCTGCCTTCATCTTTAAATATGACCCTTTTTTTCAGGTAATACACTGAACAGAGATTGTTGATAATTGAGATAAGAAGCAAATTTTAGACCAAATTTCTTGTACTCCATCTGGATTTCTGTTCTACTCTTTGCCACACCACCTTCCTTGACTGTTATTCTAAGTACATTGTTACTCCAGGGTAGAATATATTTGTAGATATAAGGAGAAGTGAAGTAAGTTAAGCCATAAATATTCTCATCTCATTCTTGCCATTTGCTAGTTACACGTTCTCCTGCAAATAAGAATTTCAATACTTCCTTTTTTTTTCTTTTTCTATGTATTTTTAGAGCAACTCTTGCCTTTCTTATGTCCTTCTAAACGATGACTCACTTTGATTTCCTGATTTATATTTTTTCTAACTTATAGATGCTATTTCTCTTCTCCTCCTCCCCCTCAAAGTGAACATCTACTAATGCCATTTATTAACAGATTTTGTGCCTGGAATATACTTTCAGCTAATTTAGCTAACTTTATCATCCTTCCCTGCTATGTTTTTTGTTTCTGAATTTCTTGATTCAAACAGAGCATTCCAGTTGAATAGAATGCTGCATTTTAAGACTATACATCCACTAAAGCAGGTACTTTGGGGTGAAAATGACATGAGTTTGAATAATGAAAATAAGTGAGTTCCACATGTCAATGAACTTGGGCTCCATGTCCGGCCTTCCTTTTTCCTTTGTTCTGTTTTATATCCCAGGCAGCTACTGCCATGCATTACTGTCTATAAACGCATAGCTGGGCCCAGCCTAACGATTCAGAAGCTGTCTGAAAATCTTTTCACAGCTTTCCATCTTCTGGTTACAAGCTCAATGTTAAAATTATCTCTGTTTTAAAACTACTAGTCATATATGTTTGTCTCTTTTCAAACAGATAGTCTGCATTTTCTAGTGGTTGCTCATGAAAAGTCTTGTCTGATCCAGACCTCCTGCAGTATTATAGCATTTTGCAATACTTCATATCCAATAGTTATCTTGTTAGGTTGATCTGCGTGACATCCCTCATTAATTACTACTGATCATAAAAGCAGGTATTACTTTCAATTTATGCTGATTTCTACAAAATTCATCACTTTTGATTAGTAACCTTCAGATTATTTAAATTGTGGCTTCTTTGGCAGTTTTACATCAGAAGAAAATCTTGTAAAAAGCAAAATGGTGGAAGGAAAAGAATTTTATTACATGAGCAGGTCAACATCACTATTGTAAGAACTTCACATTTAGCTTCCAGAAGGAAATGAGAGGAAAACCCATAAAATCTATAGATATCTATTAAAAAAAATCCCAAACCTGCCATTAATCTACACATTCTAGCACCTCAGGATTTAATTTTTCATTCTAGAAAATGACAATAAAATAACTAAAAGATTATTTTTACAATTATTTTTTTCATTGGTATAAGTCACTTGGATTAGGAGCTGGAGTATAAGGTAGCTTTCAGGCTGCTTATATCTGGACATTAACCTAAACCAGAAGATGTCTGAGACCTCGATGTGTTTGGGTTAATTCCTACTTAGAAAATATGACTGTCTAAGAAGATTATGCTGCGAGTATAGATTATGCCAAAAGAAAGTACTTAGGGACTTTTACCCTTGTCTGCTATGGAGTACTTAGGGTTCCCTCTTATAACAGTTCATTTCTATTGCCAGGAACCCCAGAAGCAGTCTTTGATGTAGAGATATTTTGTTGGATCTCATATGTTGCCTTAGCTGAAAAATAGTTTTCTCTTCTTTGATGGCTAACAGGTAGGTTTTTTGTTGTTTTTTTTGTTTTAACAGAATTTTGCATTTTTTTTTGTTTTATTTTGGAGTGGTTTTTTGTACTAAGAGTAAAGAAATTCCTGCAATCAAATCTTCATTTATTAGAAATCAAATTATCTTTATTGGCTTCAAGGGACCTACTTTGCCTTATACAACTAGATGGTAAAATACATTGTATGATACCGTAGACCTTTTTGCTAATAAAATATAGTATTATATTCATTTTGCTAATAAATTTTTTAATTAAAATGGGGAACATGGTGCTGGAAAACATGGAAAATGAACTTTTACTTTATGTCTTGATTTAACCAAATATCTCTGTAGTTCTTCAGTTCTATATTTGTAAAACCACTTTCTAAAAATCTTCTGGATAAGGAGAATTTCCAGTCTCTGCAGATTACATGTCCTGACACTCACAGGATGTCCCTTCATGACTAGAAAGATTTCTACTTGGTCTTTGCCTTCTTATTGAATTATTTTTTTAATGTATGTGTGCTGAAGGCACAAAGTATGATTAAACAATCATTTTTAAGACAACCTTATATTTAGTTGTAGGCTGCTACTGATACAAGAAATAGTCGCTATTACAAAAATTGGAATATTTTTATTTAAGGTAAAGTAGAGTTAGTTTTCATCTAAGTAATTGTATTCTTTGAAAGTTAGATAGAATGTCCCTCTGATGGCATGTTTTTCTTTCAAGGAGTGGTTTTCCAGACACTGTTCACTCTTTGGTGAGGATAACGTCTTTTGTTCAGTCTGATCTGTCCTGAACATATCTCTCTTCTGTAATCACCTCTGCAGTCTTTCCCAACCTCAAATATAAGGTCAGGTAGAGACCTGACTCCAAAGCTCCAAATTAGTGAAGAGATTTGACTGTTGTGAAGTTCATAATAGTATTAAATTTAGTCCTTGGAAAGTTACAGAATATACATAGTATTTCTGGGGAAATTTGATCATATGCATGTAAGTGGGAAATATATTCTGTAACCAGCTTTTGTCTCATTTCACATGACTTATGTAGATCACTCCCTCATGTTGCCCAGGCCTGAAAGCTTGCTTTCTAAAACTCCAAAATGAGTCTTAGAGAGTCTATTTGCTGGCATTTTCACTATCATTAATGAATTTACTTTCTCTTTTCTTATCCTCTCTCACCTGTTTTCACTGCCTGGACCAAACTATGCGTATATAACTTTCATTTAAGTTACTTACTCCCTTTACCTTTCAATAATGATGTATTATCTATGCTCTGTGACTATTTTTTTTGTGGCTGCTCTTCATCCACATTGAAATGATTTTGTTTTGATTGTAAATCGTAATTCTGCTGAGGAGTGTATTACTTGGGACAAATGTCAAATCTCCTTAGTAAAGTGGTGTTTTAATAGTTGAATCAAGTTTGAAGACAAGGGAAGTAGTTTTATTTCACATAATCTGCATTTGATGAGTATATTTGCCTTTGAAAAATTTGTAGAAATATCTGGGCATTTCTAAATTATTTTAACTAACTAAACTATTTTCACCACATATTTCATCGCTATCAGTCTCATTACTTAGACTAACTTCTTCAAAAGACCCTGCTACTCTACCTATCCTTCATACAGGTCAAAACGTATCTAACTATTGAGAAATATATCCTACTAGTGCTTTAAGTATGCTAAAGAGGGTATTTCAGAGCAATAACTGCATGCACATGGATGTTTGTAAATTACTGTGCATTATGAGTATATTTATGCCTCCCTAAAATTGAGCTGCTCTCTTGGGATTTGTGTTCTAGGTATACCCTTGTACTCTGAGGTATGCTTACATTAAAAATACCCTCTGGTTTTGTCACTCTGTCCTCTATCAGCTGCTGCTACTACTATGTACTCTGAACAATTGCTTATAAAAAATCTGATTTTTCAAAGCCTCTAATCTCTCTCATAGGATAAAATCCTATTATCATTACCCCAATTGCTCACATAGGAAACTAGCCATTCCATCAAAATCAAAACAAATCAAAATAATTTCCTTAGATTTATTTCCATTCCTTTCTATTACCTTCTTCTCATTGTATTTTAGTATTAATCTATTTTTTTCAGTAGAAAAAACTTTTTAGAGCTCAAGGAGAAAAAGCCGCAACATAGTTCTCATTGCTATGTAGAATTCATGCTATTAGAGTTGAATGTTATGCTCTACTCTTCTCACCTTAAAGTATCATTACTGCTGTTGTGAGACTTACCGCATTTAAATTCAAGGTCATCTTTCAGTTACATGACATTATTTTTTCCTGGTTGTTATTAAAGATGAGGCTCTGAAAATTGTGGATTTGGATAGAAGTACAAATAAGTTTAAAGCAATTTAAAAGTAGAATGCTTTCATTCAAACCAAAGTGAAAATCTAAGAGGAGAAACTCTGCATAGATGAATTATGTCTTTTAATTCTGCTTGAAGATAAATTACACATACTGTGAAATATCATGTAAAAAGGTAGTTTATTTTTACCCAGGGGTACGTAATATAGAATAAGAACTTCAGGGGTTTTAATCTTGATCTCTTAGTATCATAAGTATCTTTTTCATATAATCATTACTTAGATACTTTTAGAAACAAATTGGTTTCTGCTTCTAATACATTTTAAATTCAACAATTGCTCTGAATCCTTTTGAGATTTCTTTTACCTAAAAAAAAAAATCAAATACATTTTGAATCAAACTCCCAAATTATTTCAGATGTTCCACATATGCATTTTGCTTTAAAATATTTTAACTCTTATGCTTTTTCCCATTTTTAAGGACTACAGAATCACAGAATCACAGAATCACCGGGTTGGAAGAGACCCATCGGATCATCGAGTCCAACCATTCCCATCAAACACTAAACCATGTCCCTCAGGACTTTGTCTACTCGTGACTTAAACGCCTCCAAGGAAGGTCAATCAACCACCNGCCCAAAACTGCACACAGTATTCAAGGAGCGGTCTCAGCAGTGCCGAGTACAGAGGGAGAATAACCTCCCTGGACCTACTGGACTACTACATTAAAGTTTACTGAAATCTTCTAATCAGTGTTTGGAAAGAAATTGGATCACTAATAAAAAAATGGAGAATTATAGTTCTTCAGTCAACAAAAATAACCCCAAACAAATGCAGATATTTAAACTGTAAATAAATTGTACATAAAGATCAACACTGGAAAAAAAAATGGAGATGTTTGAATAGTCTGGTTTGCACAGTGCAGCTCTTTCAGTAACATGAGTACTCCATCTAAAAGTTGCTAGCAAACCCTATTTGAGTGCTTTCTCCTCTTCAGTTTATACACAGAAGAAGAAAATGGATTCTAGTGGAGGGTTTACTGCAGTATACCACCACATACTCTTTCTCATAGAAAACTCTGTGTTGTTCAGTGACATTCTGGTTATTTCCTACAGAATGACTCAGACTGATATAATGAATGAGACTTTTGCTGGTAAAGTGCCTACTCCATTCATCTGAGGAGCAAGAGTGCAGTGAATGACTGCTGACACAAGAAATGCAACCTTGTACCTAATGCTACTAAAGAACACTCCAGTGACAACTGCATTGTCTCCTAATCTCTTCCATAAAGTCACATTTTTCACAATTTATTTCTTCCTTTCTGGGTGTCTCCTTTGGTATACATGGGATCTATGAAGTGGATGTGCTGAACACTTGTATAGACTACTAGAAGAAGAGAAACACAGAATACTTCCACTCAAAGTCCCCCTCTGCCCTGATTCCTAGCATGACTCTGGACATACCAGGCATTCCGACTTGATTTTATTTTAATTTCCATTTGGAATCAAAGCACATTTTTCACTTTAGAATATCCTGTAGAGTCAAAAGTACATAGGTCCTTCTATGCAGCTCTGCTAGCAATCTTATTTGGATATAACACTTTTCCAGGGTATTACACTTGATATTCTCAATATTTTCTTGTTTAAAATATATTTTAAATGTATTTGTATATAATGCTTTAATAAGTATTTGTCTCTTCAAAATTTTATCAGAAGATTTTTTAGACAAATACTTCATAACTCTTGAAGATACATGTCTGATCCTGTATATATAGGTTTTCTGTTAATGGATTCTTCCCTGATTTGGAACTATTTTAGCTAGACTTTTTTTCAACCAGTTCTGAAATAAAATGTTTTCTTATTAGTTATGAAATTCTATTAAAAATAAAAATTATTTTGGTGTCTTTGAGTAGAGTGAACATTTTATTTTATTTTTTACAAAACACAGAAAACTTTAGAACCCTGAAATTTTATCATGGAGTAGGTTTTTTTTGGGGGGAGGGAGGAACAATGTTAGCTTGCCTTCTTTAAAGGATGTGCAGATAGAAAAGAAATTTAAAGGATAGCAGAGTCCTTTTGAAAGACTGAAAGAATCTCGCTGCTCACCTTTATATCAGGTAGCTGATGCCTATCTTTGTTTTGATAGTTATCCATTTTTCAGGAAAAAAATTTGTCTATTGTGTTTTGATTTCAGACTGTCTTGCTTCCTACATGTTGCAGCTTCAGGTTTGTTCAAGTAGAGCTTCCTGCCTTTTTCACATGACCACATTCCTTGGAAGAGGAGGGCTATTACATTCACTTGGAGGAAATATATCACTCTAGCATGCTAGGGAATATGCTCCACCTTTGTCATTTCATTCTGGGGGGAAAAATGGGAAAATAGAACATTAATATAAGTTACCCACCTTATTTACCTATGTAACTGTTAAAGAAACGCTGAGAACAGGACAGATACACAACACGGAAAGAATTACCATTCACAAGGATCATCAACATTTTAGGCACCAGGTAAGTCAGTCAATCAAAAAAATCCATATTCCCAATCTGCCTGTACTCTCTACCCCTGAAAATGATGCAGTAAAGGCTACAGACTTTGTGGATGTGGCAACTGATTCCTGGGGGCACACTACCCCATCCCCAAACCTCAATAACTATCTGAAAATGCATGTGTTGCTTACATTATTTTTACCAAGAATGATATGTACTTGGAAGGGGAAAATATTAATTTTAAAATATTAAGTGACAGTTTCCTTCTTTTCTCAAAGAAAAAGAACCTTTTTGGCAGTGAAAGGATTTTCTTAATGAATATAAAAATTGCTCGTCTTTGTAAATCAAACAATTAAAAAAAACCTATAAACATAATCTTTGTGTTTTACTGTAACATCTGCATAATTTTTTCACATGGCATTGCAGCCTACCTTGTCACATGTTCATGGTCTATGAGGATTTTTTTATTGTTTCACTATGATTCAGAAAACACTGTCAAAGAGAACTGAAAGCCTTGCAAAGAGAAATGAATGAAAGTTTAAAATTCAAGTCTGTTCCATGAGATAGTGTAAACACACATAGTCCCTTTCAGAACCACCATGCCTTTTCCCTCCTGTTAAAAAGTATCACACTAAAGCACTGATGAATGATAATTCAAATTCAGGACCATACACACTCTAAGGACTTTTTCATCTCCCTGCAGCTCAGATAGCACATGAATGGGTGGGCTAACATTTTCAAAGGTTTATAAAATACTCAGAAAAAATCTAACCTTTATATAATATCTGAGATTTAAACAGAAAAAGAATTTGAGCAAGTTTATAAGAGCAGGTGCTTTTAGCAATATTATCGCTTAATACCCAACAGAGAGGAAAGCACAATTAAAAATGTTATGTATTTATTGTTCTTTCATCATGCAGCAAACTCTCTTCACTATGAGAATGGGAATACTGCAGGACACATAGATCATCAAAAGATAACTTGTGTTTTCTTTGAAATTTCCTGAAGTGTTTGTTTTCTGCATGTATCTCAGCAACCCACCTTGCTAATTTTAAATATTACTTCATTTCCTTGCAAACTAATTGCAAATTTAGACCTTGAATATTGCTGTCAGTTCTCAACCCTCCACTATGTCTGATGTTCTGTCTTTCCCACACTCCTTTTATATCTTTTCCATCTACACTTTTTTCTCATCCCGCAGCTTCACCATGACCAAATATAGCCTATGAGCAATTATTTGAGAGTTTAAGTTTCATACAACTTGTTTAGTTTGCCATTGTTAGAGTATGAACAGACTGGTAGGACCTTGCCTAGAACAGGAAATGTTAAGTGTACCTTTATTTTAATTCCCAAAAGTTTGTATTTCAAAAGTACTTATTTGGTAATGTATAACTTTGCTGGGTTGTGTGTGAACAAAATAATTTCTTCCAAAAGAATAAAGCTGCAACTATTTATTTCCAAATGATTCTTTTTCCTTTTTTTTCCTCCACTATGCCTCTGTACTTTTCTTCAGATTTCTTAATTTCTCTGATCTCAGAGAAGTCCAGAAATTCATGCAGTTCGAGGAGTACAGCAAGAGTAGCAGTGATTTCCAGATCCAGTAAGGCAGATTGCAGCATGCAAATGACTGTTTAGGGTAGAGGAAAAAGAAAAAGGAAATATATTTATCTAAAATTACAGTGGACTGCATTCAATTGCTTCTTATTTTGGCTAAAAGAATATATTAACCATGTCAAAGAGACAACTGAGCTTTGTAGGATTGAAGTCTTTTTTTCCTTAAAGCAGGCTTATGAAGACAAATACCTTAAGCAAACTTTCAGTAATTGCAATGGATTTTCTTATATAAGATTTTCTTTGCATGCAGAGGATAAAACTCAGAATTAAGAAGTTTGCCTCAGAGATTTTAACAGATATAATTAAATGCAGTTTCTGGCAAAATGCACTGTTTCATACCTGTATTGACTTTTTAGCAGCCATACTTAACTTCAGCCTTTCCATTGACTTGGTTTATGAGAGGTATTAATTGTGTTAACAAGGTGCTGTTCTCACAATGATGAAATGAAGGCAGGATTTGTGAAGTGGAAAGAAAAGTGACAATGTTTTTCCATGATCATTGTTTTGGAAACACAACAGGAAAGTTTGTGGCTGTTCTTTCGTTTAATTTAAGATGACATAGATACCTATCATGTAATATCCCTCCATCATCCTAATCCAATACTAGTAACCTAGAAAGGAGTGGTGAGAAACATGGGAACACTGTTAATCCATCACATAAATCTATGGCACACTAACGCCTCAGATGCTGTATACAGACCTGATTCCCCACATCAATAAATGTATGATAGGACTGGGAGCTGTTTAGAAGGGTAACAAGGGTGGTAAGAAATATTGGAGTACACTCATGAAGAGTTAATAAAAAGAGGCTTTGACAGTCAGGAAAAGAGATGAGGATAAACGTTATGTACATTTATAAAAACTGTATCACAGAAGGTGAGATAAGGAGATAAGGATATTTACTGCCTGTCTCAGTATAATACAACAGAGAATCACATTTATTTAACAAACAATGCATTCAAAACTAACAGAAGAATGTGACCTGTGGTACAGTTCATAGGTAAGCTTGGGATTCTCTCCTGTTTGATATGATTGACATAAAATTCGTGTAACTTCAAAATGAAAGCAGGGAAATTTGTGGGAAAAGAACCCTTTGAGGTTATTCTACGTAAATAACCACATATGGCTCAGCCAAAAACCACTGAAGGACTGGAGAGTGTTCTGGGACAATGTTGGTTTTCATTATCTATACTTACTTGAAAACCAGCTGTGGCTGACGGTCTTCTGCAATATCAGAGAATCCTGCTAAACTTCTATGACTTTTTAATTTTTTTCTGATTTTGCAGATTTTCATAGAATCATAAAATTATAGAATCATTAAAGTTGGCAAAGACCTCTAAGACCATCAAGTCCAACCATCAGCCCAACATCATCATGTCTACTAAACCATGTCCCAAAGTGACACATCTACATGTTTTTTGAGCACTTTAAGAGAAGGATGCTACACCACTTCCCTGGGCAGCTTGTTCCAATGCTTCACCACTCTTTCAGTAAAGAATTTTTTTCTAATATCCAATCCAAAACTCTTCTGATGCAACTAGAGGCTACTGCCTCTCATCCTACCACACGTTACTTGGGAGGAGTAATGTGCTCTTTGTTTTGTAGGTTGCTATTTTCTTGGTGATCTGTCTTCTTGCTGATGTTTAAAACCCCAGTCTTCGGTAAGTTTCTTCTGCTGGGAATTAACTTTCCCTATAGCAGTGTTTGGATTTCATTCAGATGAATTTGTTTGGCTTAATAATTTGTTTACTGGAAAGCACACTGGTCATATGCCAGTGCACATCCAACTTGTATTATGGATGAGGGATATAGAATGCAAAAATATTAAAATATTATAATAATATTTTTCAAAATTATTTCATAACAAATGCTTTTGTTTTCAAAACATGTATGGAGAGAATAACTATAGGGATTTTATTAATTCAGAAGTTTTTACAAAGAAAATTAAAATAAAATTTTAATGTTATAAACTGTAAAATTAAATGTTGGAGAAAAACAATATTTTATTTGAATATTTCTTCAGCAACAAAATTCTCAGATAATTTTTTCCCCACAGTCTCTATAAGACCTTATCCAGACCAGACAACTTAAGAATTGATTTTCCACTTTCTATCACACTAGCTTAAACAATCAATAAAGAAAAGAATTTTTCACTTAACTGACATTTCCCTCTACCACAGATAACTGCCAACAAACTCCACTGTGTTTACTTGCTATGGAAGCCATTCCTTCCGCAATATTTATTATAATTCAAAGTGATTCCAAGAATTCCATTAATATCAACACTACCTTGGATTTTCACCAAAATATTTAAAGCAATAACTAACCTGTACTCCTGATACAAGATTTTTTCCAAAGGTTAGCCAGGAAATGATGATGGTTGGGACTAAACACATCCATATTTCAAACTAAGGACCTGCATTTGGCATCACATTACGTTTACTGTACAATAAGTCTGCTGACAGCAATGATTTTAAATGAAATTATATTTGAAACTAAGATGATATCAGAGAACACAAAATAAGCCTCATATGTAACTTTTAACTTGTAAACTTTATTTCTCAGATATTTTTTCTCAAAAGAAGGAGAGAATTAGTTTTATGGTCTTTTTTTTTATGGGTTAGAGAAAAAATATAAATGCTTTTGAAAGACTTCTTGATTCTTTTAAGATTTGGGATTGTCTGGTTTTTTAATTCTAAAGACTCCCAAGAAGCAAAATAAAACTTGAATAAGCCTCACCCTCTTGTTCCCTTCCCACAAAAATAGAACTGCTTGCAAAAATAATAGCAATTGTAAAGAAGAACTTATACCTACCTGAAGTTATGGCTACCCAGAAAGAAGAACTTGAAGAAGTTCATTAAAAGAATAAAATCTGTGTACAATAGGCTGGAAATAGGTTGTAGCAGCTAAGCAAGATGACTTACATGTCGTCTCTTTTGAAAGCTCTGATTAATTCTGGTTTCAGTCCCAAATGGTCAGACTCAAAATAAATATGACAATTAAATGCTTAGGTAAATTTCAGCTTTATCTTTATGAAAATTTCTGCACTAACTGTGTCAGCAGAAAAAGAATACCAACTGCACTGCACCTTTCTTTGCATTTGGAGAAAGGGAAGGCAGAGATTTATGAAGTTTGTATGGCTGAACATCTAGCTGTGGTCCCTTGCTTCAAAACTCTTAATGAGCTGGTTCATTAAAAAGATCTTGCAACTTCCCAGTCTACATATGAATACGAGATCGAGTTTTATATTTTGTTACCTATGGTACAAAAACTTATCATGTTATAATTTGTTTCATTGGATCTAAGTTTTTGATCCTTTATTTTACATTAACTGCAATCTGCCTTTTTTAATGTATTTTCATTTTAGTTACATAAATTTTAATAACTCAGTCAAACGTCTATTTTTGGAAATGGGCAGCTAGACTATCTAGGGTTGTCAATTGTTTAACATTCAAGGAATTATAAACAGTTATCGCCTGGGTCTAGTACTAAAAAAAATAGATTAAAGTATAAAGCATTAAAATCAATGCAGTCTTCAGGTTTTTACCATCCAGCTGCAATAATAGAGAACATATATTTCATATTTCACAAAATCTGAAGGGAGATTGCAAAATATCTGTTTGACAGATCATAGTTCATTTCCATATTGAAAGAAAATGAAGGAAGGAAGGAAGGAAGGAAGGAAGGAAGGAAGGAAGGAAGGAAGGAAGGAAGGAAGGAAAGAAGGAAAGATTGATTCATCTTTCCATGCATACTTGCATATACAAATTTGTGTGTGTGTGTGTGTAGGTGTGCATGTGTATGTGCCTGTGTGCATGTGTGTGTGCGTGCATTTGTATAAATATAGTTATATAGTAAAATAACTCCTCTGTCATCATAGGTCAAAGTTGGTCTGAAATGTTAATATAGATGTGAAGAAGTTATCTTAATCTAAATGAATCAGAAGAGAAAGACTCTAGAAGATTTGTGAACTGAATTTGCTAGCAAACGTTATTGCTGATTCCTGCAGTTAGGAAAAGTGCTTGGATCAGAGAGGAGGACTGCCTACAGCCCCAGTGAGGCAGGGATTCAAGGGCCTGTGTGACTGCTGTCCCATCATACAGATTTCACTGCAGCAGTCTCTGACTGTAAATCCATGACAGGCTTATGAAGCTTTGATGAAATATTTCTGGGGATTGCTATGAATGTTTAGTGCAACTGTTATTGGTTGTCATAGATAATCTTTAGATATGTGGCCTTAATAACTTTGTTATCAGTAACAGTACAGTGCTTTTTGCTGTATTTCATCCTGTACTTTTTTGACTACTGTTTTCTTACAACATTTACAGGTTCCTTACTAACAGATTGTAAATTCTTCTGGACTCATGGCAGGTAACAGGTCTTCAGGTAAAGGTTCAGCTGTGGAAGAAAGAGTAGGATATAAGATCAATCAGACATCAGCAGTAGAGGTCAACATTGTCTTTTCCCTGGTAGTAGACACAGCCCTCAGTCCAGGAGCTAATCACAGAGGAGGGATTAATTTCTGCTCCTCTGCACCAGGGTTTAAACTCAAAGGGAAAGTGGTGTGTGTTTTCTGGTCAACTGGAGAACTTGGTGTTGTCATTGTAGTCTTACTCACTTCAAATTCCCTTGTGTCTTGCAGTATGTATCAGGCACCTGCTATTGTGGGATACATATCCTCACAGACCCACACTGTGCTGTAGCTATCCTAACCTTTGCTGAAAATAGGATGGATCCTTACCTGAAATGTCATATGTATTTTAATGAAAACATCATCCTTCTTTATCAGCAGCAAAATAATACCTGCAGACATACATATACACTTACAACTCTGGAAGGTGTTTGTGGGATGTGTTTATTTTCATTGATAGACCAGAGAGAAGAAACTTCTTTAGAAGATGAGATGAAATTCAAGGATTTTATTTCTTTTCAGCTGTTTTTTTTCCTCCAGATTACCTTATCTTCCTGAATCCCATGGTCATGTGAGTTATTGTTAACAGTGGGTCATGTCAGCAGCATCTTTTATTTTAGCTTCTTTAAAAGTGTTGTTACCATGGAAACTGCCATATCACCTCTTTGAAATAACATGCACATTACAGAATTCAATCTTTTACAATGTAGAAAGTTCAAGGGAAAATAGTCAGTGTTAAGCACTTCCTTTTCCCCCAAATTTTAATGAGATTTGAAAGTTTTTAATGATTTGCTTATCTGCTTTTCTCATTTAAAATACTTCTATAGAGAAAACAAATGAGTGCATCAGTGTTGTACATCTGTCCCTACTGACCCCCTCAGTTAGTGACAGCACACATCATTTCCCCTATAGATGTTATTAAAGTTATGTCAATGATTTATTTCAATCATTGCATTCCACTTACTCCATTTCCCTCAACTATTTCAGACAATAAGGTCATTAAGATAAGGCAGACAAAAAGGTTTTTCCTCAGGTCACATTTATCTAAATTATTTTATTCAAAAATTCATAGATTGTAAGACCAGAAGTGATGTTTGTGATTAAATCATATGGAATACTGCACAGCACAAACCACAGAATTTCACCCAGCAAGCCACAAATATCTTGCTGAACATTTAGGAAGAGATCCTTACTAATGCCCTTTATGCAGCAAATGCAAACAAATGTCCAAACTGGGGTCAACTTATATTGCTGCCAGTGTGAAGGCAAAATATGTATTCCATATTTTGCGTGCTTTGCCTTGTCCTGGACCTTCTTAGGCCTGGGTTTTGGAGCAATTTATTGTGGTATGATTATGTGTTTCAGCTTCTGAGGGGCGTATAAACTTTCTGGATTCTAAGTGTCATGGGTATATGTTACCAATGCCTCGATGATAACAACAACAGCCAAATAGATTTTTCACTCAAAAAATTTGCATTTTGAAAAAATAAAACAAAATGTCAAGCACAACATTTGATTCAATCATTTATGATTGTCCCATTCGTGCTCCCAGAGTTGCCAGTGATGTAACTCATCCCTCCCCAGAACACACTCCCAGCCCTTTTCCCAATTCTGTTTGCCCTTAAATGTCATTGATTTCCTATCAGTCATTAAGTTGCCACTTATGCCTTTCAGAATCTCTGCAGATTGCTAAAGCCATCTGGAAATTAACCTACTAAGCAGATGCTGATAATTTTAAGCTAGTAAGATTTATCAAGACAGCAAAGACACATTTCTTTACTAGTATATAACCCTTTTCTTTCTTGGTTGAGTCACAAAGTTGGCAACAATATTTGCCGAGCCTGCATAAATTAATGAGCACTTTCATGTAAATGAGTGTGGTCAGATTTCAAAGGAGAGTTTGCTGGCATAGCAAATATTAGTAAAATATATTCAGTGAAAACTTCTGTCATGATTTTTCTTTGAAACCTCAAAATCCAAAAATTTTTCTATGAATTCTTTTGGAATGTTTTGTCCTATCTGTGAGATATTTTTTCTTTTTTTCTCAATTTTATTAAAGAATTTTGAAAAGAAACGGGATTTTTATTGACAATTTTGCATTATTAGCACTAGTTGCATGCATCATACACACAAAAAAATTGATCTTAAATATTTTTCTTCTGACGGGTTGCATAAGTCTGCTGAATTGAGTGAAGTTACACAGCTGGAGATCCAAATTAAACGCGAAGAAATCCAGCTGTTTCTATGAAACTTTAGAGCACTGTGGGTGTTTTGCACATTTTGAAACATTACTTCTATATATTTTAATAGTTTTTTATTTATTAGAGAAGATAATTAAGAGAAAAATGTCTATTCATTGTTTCAAGCCTTGGTTTTCTAAGCCTGACTGAAGCAATAAAGAGTGCTCTTAATGCTAAGAAATATAAATCTTCCAGAATTGTTCTCCTGGGTTGTATGTGTAGCTATGGCAATTTTGCAAAAGCTTATACTATATAAAAAAGCCAAACACGGTACTCAGTTACTTTGTGCTTGGATAAAGTGACCTCTACACTTGTTTCAAGCAATGAAACAAACCAGAGAAAAAGTATTGTGCTGGAAATGCAGGAGGAGACAAACAAATCACTAATAAATGAGAATACCGAAACAAACAAAGTCACATTGCTTCTCCTCTCTAGATTGTTGAAAAAGATATTGCATGCCCGACATTACAAACTCTCTTTGAACTTCCCAGGAGCTAGGACTGGTTTTGTACTAATAACTGAAAATTACAGTCTGAGGTTGTCCAAATCTGTGAAATATTCTTCTCAGGAGTTGAGGCTGTTAGGCTCCTGTAATGACCAGGCAAAATCCCTCTAGTAGTTTCAAACTCTCTAAAAAATGATCAGATATTAAATTGACTGCTATAAACCCAATAGAAGATCGTGCTTATGAAGTTTTTACCCAACTCAGTCCTCTAAATATTGACATTTTAATTTTGATAAATATATAATAAAGAGAGAGATATATATAATAAATATATATATATCTCCCACTTGAAAGAAGGCATTGTTTTAATACTACTTTTCTGAGGGTAAGGCATTATAAAATCGTATTCGTGTTTGCAAAACAAACGCATTTCTGGAGCTGCATTTTTAGAGCATTCCATTTCTCTGCTCCATGCATCTCCTTCCTTGAGGTTTAATCAACATGGGAACAATGCACTCATTAGATTTGTTTGGAATACACATTTCACACCACTTAAGATGTCCTTGCATGCACTCAGAAGAAAATACATGGTTAGGGTCATTAATTTTTTATCAACAACATATTACTTTGCTTGCATCTTTATATGTGGACAAAATCACTTACTATAACCATGGAAATCCAGTTTATTTCAGTGAAATCTGCCACCCTTACACTTCCTGGGGATCAGTGAAGACCAGACAATGGGATGACATTTGACCATGCAATAAATGACTCTCCTGGTGGGCAAAATGCTGGGAATTCCAACATGAAATTTAGCCAAGTTAGCTACATGCTAAATAAATGTGCTAGGATTTTCCCTGGCAAGCACTAATTACATCACTTAATTTACAAGTTTATTTCACAACTTAGTCACATGGACTGTGACTAGTATCACTGTCCAAGATTGTGCTTTTATAAAAAAAGATTTCTTGACTGTCCCTTAAACATTGTCTTGATGAAAGCTGAATGCTGCTTATCTAATCAAATACTTATAGTGCATGGTTATGCTTATGATAGTTACATAGGTAAAGAAAGTAGCATGATTCAGAAGAGCTGAGTGTTTAAAATGATCCAGCATCTGGATTTCAAATTTGCCATCTCTCTGTTTCTGCCTTAGGTCTAGCTAATTTTGAAATCTATTGTGCCATTTTCTGAAGTATAGAAAGCAAATTAAATAATATCAGAACTATCAAAGCTCTTCAGGTGTGAATACTATATTTAAAGGTAAACTTTTTTTAGTCAAATAAAAAAATAAAAGCATTCATAGAAGAGTTGTAAGCAGAGAGATAAAATAGCACTAAGCATTACATAAAGTGCAAATTGTCAAAACATATTTCATAATAAACTTATAATTTCATAATAACCTTAGCTGCTGCAGTCCTTTTTAATCTGCTGTTTAAAGCAGACTTTATTACAAGCAGAAAAACATTATTTTTCTCATTAACATTAAAAATTAGCAAAATAAGACAGTTGGATATTTCCTGCACATTTCTGGTATGAGCATTAGAAAGAACTATTTGCACTCAAAAGCAGGAAGAGATTAAGGAGACTAAAATGTCTGTCCTTGTTTCTTTCTCAGAGATACTACATTTATCCATATGTTACAGACATTTGACTTTGGAACCTGGCTGCCCCTATTTAAATGTAATCACTTCTACATTTTTGAGCTTTCCTAGTTCTGCAGACACAGAACTCTTGAGGAAAGAGGTCATGAAAAGCCTTAACCCAGTAGTAAAATTTGCAACTGAACAATACAAGGAAACCTAATAGGCAAGAGGGATGGATTTGGTGGTACATGAGAGGGAGAAAGGGGAACTGGAGCGACAGGAGGTGAAAAGTCCCTAGGCAGATTTTAGGAGATTCAGAACAGAAAAATGGAAAAGGCAGGCTGTGGTAGCATGAATGCAGTGGTGTTCTTGGGTAGCTTTGGTGTGGTTCCTGTGCCTTGGTTGCCTCTTACTGACGAGGGTGTGATTGTCCAAGTGTTTCATATTGGGATAACCTGAATTTCTCTCTCCTGTAGAATGTGAGTTTGAAGGTAGAGCCTAGGGAGATGACAACCAGTCTCCTGCAGAAAAGTGGGGTGCTGTAGCACCTTCACACCACAAAAGCTCTTGGGTTCCCATCCTCATGCATCCCCAGGGAGTACGTTCTGTGGTCAGTTGCTGTGCAGCTCAAGCGGGCTTGAAAACTATCCACCCAGGGATGAGAATAAAAAACCACATTGGTGGATACGAGGATAATGCAGTTTCATTATGTATTTTTGTTACTGAGGATTTTTCCTCTAGTTAATAAGTCTAGATTCCTTGTACTGGCTTCACTATTGGAGGTGGCATGACTTTGATTTAAGCATGAATTTTAAAAAAAAAGTGTTGTATTGTTGCATTTGGATATGTAGGAAAGGTCAATGTGGCATAATGTTGTGTGGTGTAGGGAGTTCAGAAATAGCTTGCCTTTATGAAGCAGTCTTTCTGCCTTCATCTGGTACTCCACATGGGCAGATTTACATTTCTCCTTAGACAGTGAGGTATGTGAAGAGTAATGTGAAAAAATGAAATACCTGAAAGAAACTTGAGTGATAGTTGCAATTCTGGATCCTACGGTATGGTAGTCAAACATCTCAAAACCAGATGATGCATTGTTTCACAGATTTGGATATTTCAGGAAATACAAAATATTGAGGGCATGTAGAAAGCCATAATAAAAGCAAATAAGATGAGTATCATAGATAATTAGAGGTGACTGCATTTGAGTTGGAGCTTTTTCTACCCATATAGAAAATTTAAGGACACATGGAACTAAATGACACTGAAATCAAAACAAAAACAAATGGCTCAAACCGGTTTCCTATTAAAACACTGGAAAAATGACTCTTGCTTACAGTGGTAAATCATTTGTTTCAAAAGGAATTGAGCTGATTTGTCTAGCCAGGGGAAAGTATATAGGCTTGGATGCTGTGTTCACAGGAACACTAACCTCAGCTGACTAATAAAGAAAATATTCGGATCAGGGAATAACAGAAAGAGAAAGAGAAATATGGTTAAAGCCCTAAACCAGAAGCTCTATAGCAGAGAGAAATATTATCTATAACGGTGGATAGTCTTTTTTTTCAAGAAATATTCAGAACCTTGAGATGAACAAGAAAAAGAAAATATCATTCAATGTAAAAAGTGATGGGCTAAGACAAAAACAAAAACAACAAAAAAAAACCCCAAAGCAGAACTGTAATTGACATTTCAGGACCTAAAAGACTTTTTGTTCTCCCTTTAAACTGATAATATAGAAAAATGCTATAGACAGTATTACAGTGGTTATGTTCCTACCACCAGTTTGAAAACGACTCTGACAGAAAGACATCAAGAATTCTTATCTTATAAAAAAGAGGATACACTCTTCCTCCTTATTGCTCTATTGTTCTAAAGGGCTATGAAGACACACACTACTAGGTAAAATTGCATTCGCTACTACTCCTTAACCTGTATTAGTCCAAAGTCTCATATAGTATCTCCTTGCATGAAGTGAAGGGAAAAGAGAAGTCCAAAATGTGTCTTACTGGAACACCACTGAGAAAATGACTAAAAAACCTCCCCATTCTTTCTAAATTTTTCTATGCCTTCTTTGTTATGGCAAGATTTTTCTTCTTTGTTTGAGATCATGTTGCCAACTGCTGTTGGTTTCTAAGACCAAATCTTATTCTAAGGAATTACAGGAAGTCTGTTAAAGTCTCAGGGATGTATTTCTCTGAAAGAATCATAGAATCTTAGAATCATTAAGTTGGAAAAGACCTTAGAGATCATCAGCTCCAACCGTACCTGTCTACTACTAAATAATCTACCTGCCTTTTAAACACTTTCAGCGATGGTGACTCAACCACCTCACTGGGCAGCCTGTTCCAGTGCTTGATAACCCTTTCTGTGAAGAAATTTTTCCTAATGTCCAACATAAACTTCCCCTGATGCAGCTTGATGCCATTCCTTCTTGTCCTATCACCTATCATCTGGGAGAAGAGAACAACACCTGACGGAGACAAGCTCTTAGGTCGCCTTGACAAACAGGCGGGCTACAGCTCTGGTGGCAAATAGCAATTGTTTATTTCACAGCCCAACATTTATACCTGTGTTTAAGGAGGTTCTTCAATAAAGTTTTTATAGGATGCTATTAATATTCAACAGGTTATTTATAAAAGAGATTAGTTAAGGAACAGCTGTTTCTTTTAAGTGTATTTTTCTTCTTTTTTTGTCACTTAACAAGGAGAAATTATATTCCTGCCAAGAGTTTCCAAGGACGTCCAACCCTTTCAGGAGGGACAATCCTCTTGACTCTTATTCCTGGCTAACCCTTTCAGGCCACCAGGGCAGAATATAACTAAAAGGTTCTCTTCAAACACCCACCCTGTTACAACCACCTTGTAGGTAGTTGTAGAGAGCAGTAACATCTCCCCTCAGCCTTCTCTTCTCCAGGCTAAACAACGCCAGTTCCCTCAGCTGTTCCCAAGACTTGTTTTCCAGCTCCTTCCCCAGTTTTTTTTTCTTTTACCTGGACACAATCCAGGACCCCAAAGTCTTTCTTATAGTGAGGTGTCCAAAACTGAACACAGTACTCAAGGTGTGGCCTCACCAGTATAGAGTACAAGGGTAGAATCACTTGCCTGGTTCTACTGGCCACACATTTTTTTTATACAAGTCAAGATGTTGTTGGCCTCCTTGACTACCTGGACACACTGTTGACTCAAGTTCAGTCAGTTGTTGACTAACACCCCAAGATCTTTCTCTGCCAAACAGCTTTCAAGCCATTCTTCCCAAAGTCTGTAGTGCTGTATGGGTTTTTTTTGTCGCAAATACAGGACTTTGTACTTGGCCGTGTTAAACCTCATCCCATTGGCCTCAGTCCATTAATCCAGCCTGCAAAGATCCCATTGCAGAGCCTCCCTACTATCCAACAGATCGACACTTCCTCCCAGTTTAGTGTCATCTGCAAACTTGCTGAGAGTGGATTTGATCCCCTCATCCAAGTCATTAATGAAGATATTGAACAGGACTGGACCCAGCACTGAGTCCCGGGGAATGCCATTTTTGACTGGTTGCCAACTGGATTTAACTCCATTAACCATGACTCACTCTTTTAACCCAGCAGAGGATATGCCCATCCAGACCAGTGGCAGCCAGTTTCTCAAGCAGGATAGTGTGAAATATTGTGTCAAGGGCTTTACTGAAGTCTGGGTACACTACATCCACAGCCTTTCCCTCATCCATCAAGTTGGTCACCTTGTCATAGAAGATGATCAGGTTAGTTTGGTAGGACCTGCCTTTCATATACATGTGTTGGGTCAACCTGATCACTGTTGAAAACTCTGGAAGCTCCATCACAATCAGATAGATTCATTGGAAATGCACAGTGATGTAACTAATCATAGAACAGACCTTTCTGGCTACAAGCATTTCTGAAGATGTCTGATATGAGCTTCAGGATATATGTTTGGAAACAAAAGATTTGTTTTCCCCTTTCCAAGTGGAAATATGACAGGTGTTCTTGTTCCATAAGGGTGGAAAATCTTACAATGAGGAATGATTTTTTTCATGAGTGTTAACACTGGTATTAGCATTTACAACATAGTATATTTCTATCAGAAAAAAAAAAAGACCATGAGGGCTAGGTTCTGTCTTCTCACTTCATGGTCAATAGTACCTTACTTAGTTTTCAAAACAAAATTTATTTCATTATTATCTCAGTTAGAAAAGAAGAGATTAAATTGGCCTGCCCTTACCTAACAGGAAATCTGTGCATCAAAAAACAAAAAAATATTTTAAAAGATCAAGTGTTATCATACTGCTAACTTTTCTCATTTGTATATTTTTTATGCACATTTTATTTTTTGTTTAGGAAACACCAACAATTTAATAGACATTTATTAATACAAACCTTACAAGGTAGGAAAATGTTATATTTCACTTTTTTATAAAAAATTGAGACGTGGGAATGAAAATAATTATTCCAAATCCTAACTGGCAGCCATTGACAGGTCTGGAGTACGTATTTTAATAATCCTCAACAGTCGTTAAAATAATTGCCTTTGCATTCAGCTAAAATTCAGCTAAATTTTTTTCATTTTTAGTCTGGGAGACCTCATACTTAAGCTACAGCAGATAGCTAAATGCCCAATGCAAATACATCAATGGCATAATCTAGGAAAAGCCTCTGGATTTAGATCTTTTTTGAGTGTTGGTGTCTCTGATGTATGCTTTTAATGTGAAGTATTCAGTTCCTGATGAGATCCTGTGGCAGGCACCTAAAATTCTTAGGATCATTTCTGATCTACCTAGAGGAATCCCATTCAGAGGTCATGAATATAGTCTTTCTCTGAAGAGAAGCCTTGGTGTGGTTGCTTAGGAACCAGACAAAGGGATTCAAGGGAGAAAGAAGGTGAAATGGTAATGAATGAAAATATGATCTGTGGAAACACATAACATGAATAACCTGAAGAGGTTTTGTGCTTGTACAGTTGATAAAATTATGTTTTCATTTCCATCAATTCATTCTTCTCAGACGAATCTTAACTCTCTTAATTATAATTTAGTTATAAATTATGCCTCTATTCACAAAATCTGGTCGGAGATGGTATGTATTATCTGAGGGAACCAGAAATTAAGGAATTCTTCCTGAGGAAAACTTCAAACAAGCCAATAAAAATCAAAGTTTCATTTGTAACTTTTTTTACAGAGCAGCACTTGGGCAACATTTGTCTTGGGATCTCTGATTACACTCAGGTACGGTAGATAAAGGCTGATGATCTCAGTATCACATAAATAAACTTCTGTCATAATTGCTGCATCAAGCTATCCGTGGCTGGAGGGTGCTTGTGATTCAGCTCTCTGTTGCCTCCTCAGTGAATGAATGTGCACCAGCTGCGTGGAAAACGTTGGCATATGGTGATACAATAGCATAAGGTGAAGATACCTTAGACCTTTAGATCTACATACAAATAGGCTGACAGCACCATACGCTGTTAATTGGATGTATAGCATGTAACCTACTCAACCCAGGACAAAAGACGGGTGGTGTCTACTGAGCTGCAATCTGCCTGCACCCCCTGGCTGTACCACTAGCATGCTAGTTTGCTTTCTAAAACTGGTAGTTTGTGCATTGCACATAGTTTGGAGAAGCCCTTCTTACAGTGAACTTCTGCAAGGCCAAAAAGTGAAATAAAACAAACAGCTACAACTCCCACTGAGTGTACTGGCTTTTGGAAACATACCTGGAATTCAAGATCTATGTTTTCAATGGCATGGTCAGGACACTACACTCAGCTCTACAAATATACCATTTCTTTGAAGTTTACTCTCTCTCTGATTCTTATGTGTAACAAAAATGCACAATTCCTTAAGTGTAAGGTCAACACACTTCAGTTACTGCATGTTAAATGTTCCTTTATATCCACAGATCTGTCTTAAATATTTTAGGTTTTATTGCTATATCTCCCCAAGTAAAAATTTGAAAAGATACTGAAATCTTTGTGAGAGTGTTGTGCAGTGAAAGAAAACAGTAATTCCTCGTCCTGGACCCAACTCACTTTCCCCTCACCTTCAAACTTTCCACCGTGAGCTACAGTTCAGATTTCTTTCTCTTTTTTTCTTTTCTTCTTCCAAATGTGTAAGAGTTTTGAGAACATCAGTTTGTTTCTTCACAGCAAGAGTCGTACTGACCGTATTGCAGAATCATGGAATGACTCTGGAAGGGGCCTCTGGAGGTCATCATGTCCAAACCCCCACTCAAGCAGGGCCACATAAAGGAGCTTGTCCAGGAAAATGTCCATATGGCTTCCAAATGTCTCCTGTGTTTCAGGTTGCTCTGATCTTGTCACTAGGCACCACTGAAAAGAACCTGGCTGTGTCTTTTTGCATTGTCTCTTCAGGTATTTGTAAACGCTGATGGGATCTCCCCTGAACCTTCTCCGAGTTGAGCAGTGACAGCATTTTTAACCTTTCCTCATGTCAGATGCTCCAGTCCCTTAATCACCTTCATTGGATTCTCTCCAGTATGTCCATGTCTCTCTTTTAATGGGGAGCTCAGAATTGGACCCAGTACTCCAGATGCGGCCTCACTGCTACTAGTTAGAGGCAAAGGATCTCCTCCCCTGACCTGCTGGTAACACTCCTCCTAACACAGCCCAGGCTCTCATTAGCATTCTCTGCACGTTGCTGTCTCATGTTCAACCTGGTGTCCACCAGGACCCTCAGGTCCTTTTCTGTCATTCTGCTTTCCATCTGGATGGTCCCCAACATGTACCTCTCCACGTATAGGACTTTGCATTTCCTCTTGTTGAACTCACTTTATATTGGTAAGTAACATACATTCTTATTATACTCATGACAAAGAACAAGTTGTTTACATAATAATAAATAATTTAATAAAATTATTAGAATATGGATTACTGCATTAAACTTTATTTCATACATATTAAGACTTATTAGTAAGATTGTTAAAAGGATTTGGAAGGTAACAAATGCACACATAACCTGGATCCAGAGGAGTAATGAGATGGGATTTTGTTACTAGCTTTTGTTACTAGCTTTTAGCAACAAGAGTTTCATTGTGTTGTCACAGGTTATGTAACAAAATTTACATTGTATTTTCATTAATTAAATAAGATAAATGACTAAAAATAAAACCAATACCCCTCTTCACCCTGGGCTGTATGTTATTACTCTGAGCAACACTCCTAATAACTCTAACAGCACTAAAACCTGAGCCTAAAGACACAAGCACAAAAAAAGTGCAGAAAGTTGTCACTCTTGATTTTTATGTATGCACCTGGTCTCCTTCTGTCAGCAGGAGGCTAGATTTTTATGTTTAACCACCAAGTGAATAGTCAGTAGAGTTGTTTTACATTTTTATCATAAAGGGGTGGGGGGTTTTTGACTTTTCACTTGAAGTTTTCCTTCTTTAGTCTGTCAGGAAGAGGAAGCAAAAGGTGGTGCCAAGAGTAAGATGGTAAACTAGCTCTTGTAAACTGATTGTATAGGTGATCATCTGCTTGGTCAGCTCTAAACAGGAGAGCATTGACAACCAGCCTTAGGTATTTGAGGTGGTTATGTGGACCTTATCATGACAAAAAAAAGGTAAAGTGAAACCAGAACCCAAATGGCTGAGTGGAGAATTTCCTCACTGCCCTAGCCTCTGTGCACATTTGTAGGAGAACTGGATGTTAACACCATGGATGTAACCCAAAACTTCCTTTCATGTCAGCCAACACTCTGCAAGACATTTTTGCAAGGAACACCTAAAGTCATGAGTAAAATAGACTAAAACTCATATCTTGTTTTATCCAGTTGTGTTTAAAACATTGGTTACAGACATTAATAGTGAAGTCTCAGCAAGCCTCAGATTAAGGGGTTTTAAATCCTTTCAGAATACAGTGGGTGTAAGCTTCAAATTAAAATGAAATAAAATCGTGACACAGTGGTGTCTCTTTAATTCAGTCTTTTCCTTTTCCAGAACCTGTTTTTCATGTCAGCACTATTATCTTAGCAAACCTACAGTAGCATCCAAGGAAACACAATTGATTTGTTGAACTGTTTTCTGCTGGCAATACTATTTAATTCTCTCTTGTGTTATAATTGTGTTATTTCTTTCAGATTCAGGTTTGAAAGTGACTTTTGCTATAATTTGTTGCTTTCTGTTTTGTCATTGAGGTGCAGGCACTGGCTTAACTTCAGATTTGCTGTATCAAATTTTGACAAAAATACCTAGAAGTGATGCCTGGCCATTTGATTTAAGAAGAAAGAGAGATTAATCAAGTGAGAAGGGTCTATGGGCAGACTAGAGTGGGGATGAATGAAAAAAATTACTTGTGGGAAGGAAAAAGGACTATGGGACAAGGACCTGGAGGAGGGCTTAGGGAATGAGAGATTTTGGTCCTGCTGCTTTAAGGAACCAATGTGGATGTATGGATTGCTACACCAGAAGGGAGGGAAGCAGGGAAGGTAGGAGGGGAGAAGAGCTCCTCAGGGCAGGAAAGGCCTGATCAGCTCAGGATGTGGCAGCTGAACCTCTCATGAGAGGACAGCATACCCCATTGACATAGTTTAAGAGATAACAACACCACGTGGTCTGATAAAGAACAACCTTCTGTAAACCTGAGCTGACCCCTCTTAATGCCNGACCTGCTGGTAACACTCCTCCTAACACAGCCCAGGCTCTCATTAGCATTCTCTGCACGTTGCTGTCTCATGTTCAACCTGGTGTCCACCAGGACCCTCAGGTCCTTTTCTGTCATTCTGCTTTCCATCTGGATGGTCCCCAACATGTACCTCTCCACGTATAGGACTTTGCATTTCCTCTTGTTGAACTCACTTTATATTGGTAAGTAACATACATTCTTATTATACTCATGACAAAGAACAAGTTGTTTACATAATAATAAATAATTTAATAAAATTATTAGAATATGGATTACTGCATTAAACTTTATTTCATACATATTAAGACTTATTAGTAAGATTGTTAAAAGGATTTGGAAGGTAACAAATGCACACATAACCTGGATCCAGAGGAGTAATGAGATGGGATTTTGTTACTAGCTTTTGTTACTAGCTTTTAGCAACAAGAGTTTCATTGTGTTGTCACAGGTTATGTAACAAAATTTACATTGTATTTTCATTAATTAAATAAGATAAATGACTAAAAATAAAACCAATACCCCTCTTCACCCTGGGCTGTATGTTATTACTCTGAGCAACACTCCTAATAACTCTAACAGCACTAAAACCTGAGCCTAAAGACACAAGCACAAAAAAAGTGCAGAAAGTTGTCACTCTTGATTTTTATGTATGCACCTGGTCTCCTTCTGTCAGCAGGAGGCTAGATTTTTATGTTTAACCACCAAGTGAATAGTCAGTAGAGTTGTTTTACATTTTTATCATAAAGGGGTGGGGGGTTTTTGACTTTTCACTTGAAGTTTTCCTTCTTTAGTCTGTCAGGAAGAGGAAGCAAAAGGTGGTGCCAAGAGTAAGATGGTAAACTAGCTCTTGTAAACTGATTGTATAGGTGATCATCTGCTTGGTCAGCTCTAAACAGGAGAGCATTGACAACCAGCCTTAGGTATTTGAGGTGGTTATGTGGACCTTATCATGACAAAAAAAAGGTAAAGTGAAACCAGAACCCAAATGGCTGAGTGGAGAATTTCCTCACTGCCCTAGCCTCTGTGCACATTTGTAGGAGAACTGGATGTTAACACCATGGATGTAACCCAAAACTTCCTTTCATGTCAGCCAACACTCTGCAAGACATTTTTGCAAGGAACACCTAAAGTCATGAGTAAAATAGACTAAAACTCATATCTTGTTTTATCCAGTTGTGTTTAAAACATTGGTTACAGACATTAATAGTGAAGTCTCAGCAAGCCTCAGATTAAGGGGTTTTAAATCCTTTCAGAATACAGTGGGTGTAAGCTTCAAATTAAAATGAAATAAAATCGTGACACAGTGGTGTCTCTTTAATTCAGTCTTTTCCTTTTCCAGAACCTGTTTTTCATGTCAGCACTATTATCTTAGCAAACCTACAGTAGCATCCAAGGAAACACAATTGATTTGTTGAACTGTTTTCTGCTGGCAATACTATTTAATTCTCTCTTGTGTTATAATTGTGTTATTTCTTTCAGATTCAGGTTTGAAAGTGACTTTTGCTATAATTTGTTGCTTTCTGTTTTGTCATTGAGGTGCAGGCACTGGCTTAACTTCAGATTTGCTGTATCAAATTTTGACAAAAATACCTAGAAGTGATGCCTGGCCATTTGATTTAAGAAGAAAGAGAGATTAATCAAGTGAGAAGGGTCTATGGGCAGACTAGAGTGGGGATGAATGAAAAAAATTACTTGTGGGAAGGAAAAAGGACTATGGGACAAGGACCTGGAGGAGGGCTTAGGGAATGAGAGATTTTGGTCCTGCTGCTTTAAGGAACCAATGTGGATGTATGGATTGCTACACCAGAAGGGAGGGAAGCAGGGAAGGTAGGAGGGGAGAAGAGCTCCTCAGGGCAGGAAAGGCCTGATCAGCTCAGGATGTGGCAGCTGAACCTCTCATGAGAGGACAGCATACCCCATTGACATAGTTTAAGAGATAACAACACCACGTGGTCTGATAAAGAACAACCTTCTGTAAACCTGAGCTGACCCCTCTTAATGCCTTTCACTGTTAATTCTTGTGTAATTTCTGTGTCAGTTTGTCTGGGATCCACTGTGAGACTAATAATCCTACAGTAATTTCACAGTCCTTGTTCACTGTTTACCAGCACAGTGCAATGACAGATTTCTTCCAAAAAAAAAACCTTCCAACCTACAACCCTATGCAGAGCTACAGACTGGGTGAGGTCCGTTTGGAGAGCTGCCAGGAGGAGCGGGGCCTGGGGGTGTTGGTTGACAG
>WAAB01023430.1:20425-57954 GCA_013389865.1 Piaya cayana | reverse complement strand
TTTTTACGGAAAGGGTCATTAGGCACTGGAATATGCTGCCCAGGGAGGTGGTTGATTCGCCTTCCCTGGAGGTGTTTAAGTTACGGGTGGATGGGGTCCTGAGGGACATGGTTTAGTGTTTTGTGGGAGTGGTTGGACTCGATGATCCAGTGGGTCTCTTCCAACCCGGTGCTTCTGTGATTCTGTGATTCTGTGAAATGTCTGCAATGCCCAAGCACATGCTGATGTCAAATTCCAGTGCACCAGAGCCAACTCTGGTAACATTCCTAGAAAAAAAAAGCTGTATTGACATGATAATGCTAAAAAGTCTAACTGATATTTAAAGTTTTCCAAAGTTTCTGCTGTAATGGAGACTACCTCATAATATGTCATCTGGCTTTTTCATGAAATATTCTATACAAGTATGTATAGGAAAACGTGAATTTTCCACACTAATGTTGACAGTTGTAAATTTTAAAATGGGGAAAATATACGTGAAAATTTTTGTCACTGCTCTTAATGCTCCAAGAGACAGATTTTTTTTCAGAATTTTTTATTGCTTATTAATTATTAATAAGTTTGTAACTTATGATTAATATCCATTGTCACCTTTTCCTTTCATATATACATGCATATTTCAGAAAAGAACATCATTAGAAATAATGGTAATAGTAGTTAAAGAAAATTTATGGAGAAATGAATATGAAAGTGCTTCGTACATCTTGGTTGATTATCATCTAGTTCAACCCATTTACCTACTGACTTTTCTGAATATTTTTTACCCTGTCTTTTTCTCTTTCCTGGAAATTGTGCCACTCTCTGTAACAGCTTGTTTCTGTGAAAAGTTCTAGTTTTGCCTGGTAGAAATTTCTAAGTAAAATAATATTTCAGGCAAAATTTCCTAACATTCCAATACTAACAAAGTGTTAATGGAATGTGGGAAAACAACCAGGCTTCTCCCTTCTTTCTTTTATAAACTTACTAAAAAAAATGCCCTTTTCCCTCTAGTCCATTCACTGAGCATCCTTAATCTACTTGTCACTGGCAAAGAACAGTTCTGGATGTAGTGGAGAGGCAAAAATTACTGTTTGCCTCATTTGGTTAGATCTGTTTGGCTCCGTTTTGACATCTAACCACAATGCAAAGCCACCAGCCCGTCTCTCAAAACCAACAATTACTGTACTTTTTCTCTGTGCTGAGGATACTCTGTCTCTAGCCCTGCTCTTTTTGCCTCAACCTGTGTCCTTGTTTGTTTGGAGCTGGTTTATTCCTGTTTCTGCTTTCAGCTGCTATCTTTACTTACTAACCAATCTCTTTTCCTTATCTTTGCTCCCCCTTTTCTGTAATTTTCAGGTGCCCAAACTCTTTACTTCTGCTATTTTCTCTCCTCTGAAATATTTTTATAATTTTATTCTTATCTAGGCTTTTATACAGATATCTTTCTTTTTATATATTTTGCCTTTTTGGTAAGATAGACTTTCTTCAGATTTACCTCAGTTTTCCATATCTAAGTTATAGGACAACCTATGGTTTGAGTCTGCACTACCTACATCTCTGAATTTTTCAAAGTGAAGTTTTGGTTTATGCACTCAAATTAATTTCACACAATTTTAAATGTATGAATATTTTTTAATTCAGTTATATATACATTTCACACAGAACAAGTTGATAAAAGACATTTTATATTTATATCTTTTCTAACTCTTGGTCTTTATCTGAGAGTTTTGGCCCGCTCCCATCAGCTGTGTTTGCTTTCCTTTCTGAGTTTGCCAAAGAAACTACTGTCTACTGTAGCTTCTGTCTTCAACTCCCTTCGGAGTTCGTTTCTGTCTCCAGTTGCTGACAGTCACCTCCTTTTTCTGAGGCTCCTGCATCATTAATATTTAGTATTGCCTTTGATCCTTGGGTCTCCTGTCAGCTTAAATAAAGCCAGGTAAAAGAAATCCATCAATGAGTCCTTCGCTGCATTCCCTTATAGAGACCTGACTCTATTGCATTTTCTTGCTCTTAACTGCATTATTTCATTTAGTTCTGCAAAGCAAATCACGGTGTTTTCAAATGCATAAAATTAGGAACACTGGAAAGTCATAGTAGGGACTCTTATTTTCATTCCAAAAGCTAGGTAATTGTAGAAAACATCTGTGCACTACTGTAAAAAAAAAAAAAAACTTTAAGTAGAAGCAAAACAAAACATAATTATTCATGAAATTTCAGTTCTTGCTTTTCTTTTTTTTCTGTACATCTTGCTGCTATTCATGTGGATACAATATTTCATGCAAGGATACTTAATGAAAACCAAGCAGTCGTTTCATGTTTTGCTATAAAACACGACCATTTCAGTTGGTAACATACGAAAGTAGAGACAAATCCATAAACACGGATTGACAGTCATACAGTCAATTTGCAGAGGCTAGGGTTTTGCTTAAGGGTGCAAGCAGTAGCCCATTGGCCTCACTGACACCCTGAACAACAGTGGAACCCTGTGTTGCATCTTTTGACAAGACCTGAGTCTTAAGGAATAACATCACCAATTATCAGAAATACATTTGTTTGGGTTTTTTTTTTTATTTTTTCCTGGTGCCTGAATGATATGTTTTGTATGAAATATGTTTTAATACATGGATTTTTTAAGAACTTTGTCTGAAATCTGTATCCTCCCAGAAGATGAAAGTTTATAGCATTATTTGTCACATTATGTGTTTACTACAAACAGTTTAAGTTTAAAGGCGTATTTATTGTAAGTACTGAAGCAATGAATTATATATTGTATGTTTCATCTATCCTTGTCATGATGCTATAGAGCTTGTTAGCGGTCTAGCATAAACAATGATTTAATGCTAGGTTAACATTCAGTTTTATGTTTCAGGCTTAGGATTTACAATTATCTTGTCATAGTATTTCAAAACGCAGAATGTTGACTCCTTACAAAAAAACCAATCCACTTAATGACTTAATAAGTATCTGTGTAAGAAGCAATGATCATTTCTAAGGGAAAAGTATTTTTCTTCACATTGTCATGCTCAGATAGCAAGTTCATTACCTGAACAAGTAGCTGAGCCAAGAGATGTGAATTTGGTCCATGAATTGTATGCCTATGACACATGAATTTTGTGCAACTTCAAGTAAAATTTTCTCACTTATTTTGCTGATTAATTCCCTCATGCATGCACTGTAGGGAAAATACAAACCTTACATATTTGCTGTTAATTTGGTGAATTACTTTGCTTTTCTTTACTGTAAAGTGTACAGAGAAGATGCTTAACTATTATAATTTTTGTTTGTAGTTGCTGCAAATTATAACCTTGTATTTCTATGACTGTAGATTCATAGTTCAACCACTGCTAACCAGCATTATAATTTTAGCAATTACCCTCCATAAAACCTAAGTATCCCAATGACGAGCAACAAAACTCCAAATATGCCAAGCTGTCATGGAATCCCAGTGGTTCCTGTGGTGCTTGTGTAGTACAAAACTGTGACAGCTACTAGTGATTAGTCTGAATATGTGAATTGCATGACTGTATGTGTAATCAATGTATGAACACAGGAATGATGGCTGAAAGGGGAAGAAGTTTTGCCAGGCATTCATGGAAACCAAGTTTTAAATTTTCACTAGAACAACTCCCCTGAAAACTTTGTGTGAGTAATGAAGAGATATGAGCTAGGGAAGGAAAGATGAAGTGGAAGGAGTGGTGAGGAATCATGTCTGTAGTGGAAAACAAGGGCTTTATAGTAAAGTTTGTCTGTGCTGCAGTTTGTAAATATGATGAAACCTAAAGCGATTCACCCTTCACTTGTATTCTGGTTTTCATCTGCATTCATACTTCTTGCAATTTGCTGCAATATGTACTGGCACCATATTGGACAGTAAGATGAAAGGATGATTTGTTAAGCATGGGATAATTATAAAGTTCTTGATGTAATCAGTTGCTCTAAATTGATAATACCTGCAGGTTTTTTTACTGGGAGACAATGGTTAATTTTTGTCCTTGCTTGCCTTTTTTTTTCAATTAATATTATATGAAAGGTGCTTCAGGCTCTCTGCTTCTCACATATCTTACATCCTACATGACACACTGTGGAGGAGGGAAAAGAGCATTATATAACTTCTGATGACAAAGAAATCTCCTTTACATCACTGGTTCTGTGATTCACATAAATAGAGTCTCTTTTGTGAGTGTGAGAAGGGTCAGAAGTTCAGGTGACCTGAGTCAGTTTATCTCTGTGGAAAACTATGCCAATCAATATGATAAATAACAGTAAAATATCTCAGACTACTTCAAAGTAGAAGCTTACATATCTTTCCCCAGAAAGAAGAAGGGCAATTCTATCTCAAACAAAGGCTTAACTAAAATGTGTAAGCACGGAGAATTTGATACACTACAAAAACCCTAAGAACGGCTGATGTAGATGGGAAACATGTTAAAGACAGTTGTTCTAAAGACCATCTTTAGGGAGAATGAGAAAGCTGCATAAAATATGGTGTTTCTATGGTAATTTTATGGAAACTATATTGAAAGAATGGATGATAATTCAGGGTTTTGCTTTCAAGAAATATATTCACCTGGAGATAGCAGGCTGTCAAAATTGAATAAAAAATCTGAGGACACATTGCTTTTCATAGAATTATTTAGATTGGAAAAGACAGAACATCCTGTTTAACCCTTAAGTTAGCACCAACATGTTCACCACTAAACCATGTCCCTAAGCACCACATGTCTTTTAAATACCTACAGTGTTGGTGACTCAACCACTCCTCTGGGCAGCCTGTTCCAACTCTTAATAACCCATTTGGAGGAGATATTCTTCCTAGTATACAACCTAAACATCCCTTGGAGCCACTTCCTCTTGTCCTGCCACATATCACCTGGGAGAAGAGACAAACACCTGCCTTGCTACAACTTCCTTTCAGATGGTTGTTGAGAGTGATAATGTCTCTCCTTAGCCTCCTTTTCTCCAGATTAAACAACTGTAGTTCCTTCATCTTCTCCTCGTAAGATTTGTGCTCTAGACCATTCACCAGCTTTGTTGCCCTTCTCTGGACATGCTCCAGTACCTCAGTGTTTTTCTTGTACTGAGGAGCCCAAAACTGAACACAGTATTCAAGGTGCAACCTCAGCAGCGTTGAGTACAGGGTGACAACATTTTCCTATCCTGCTAGCCATGCTGTTTCTGATACAAGTTGGGATGTTATTGGCCTTCTTGGCTACCCAGGCACATGGCTATCAACTAGCACACCTAGGTTCTTTTCCACTGGGCAGAATGTCAGCCACACTTCCCCAGACCTGTAGCATTGCACGGGATTATTGTGACCCAGTGCAGGACCCAACACTTAGCTTCATTGAATCTCATACAGTTGGGCATGTTCCATGAATCCAGCCTGTCCAGATCTCTCTCTAGTACCTTCCCTCCCTGAAGTAGATCAACACTCCTGCCTAACTTGGTGTTGCCTGCAAACTCACTGAGGATGCATTAAATCCTCTCATTCAGATATTAAACAAAATCGGTCCCAAAGCTGACCCATGACAACACCTCTTGTGACTGTCTGCCAAATGGATTCACCTCCATTCATTGTAACTTTTTGGGCTTGGTCACACTACTTTATTCCAAAAGTCAAGATATGAGAATAGCATAAGGGAGCTACCATTTTTGAAGCTTATGTTCAATTGAGGCTAAAATTTATGATATTAGATTTTAAAATTCCCTGTTGTCTTTCAGAGAGAGTACAAGATCTATAAAGGATGAGAACTCTGTGTTAGTGTTAAAATTGACACTATCATTAAACTATGTTTTATTTATATGACTGCAATAAAAAATGAATACTGTTTGAAATGTGGCAATAAGACAAAAGAGAATGAGTAAAATGAGGAAGCACCCCTCACGCTTGCCAAATATTCAATTCCAGTCTCTTTTATTCATGCATTTAGTATCTTGTGAAACACTTATATAGTACTTAATAACATCCAGTCAATTCTGGATTTGGTAAGACATCTGAAATGTTGAATCTTAGATATTAATGACCTGATCCTCTGCTTTATGGCTTAGTATTCAGCTTAATCAATTTGCAGGGTGCTGATTCAAATTCAGTACCATCTTCTAGGTATTCCACATACCTGGAAAGGATGCCTGGGGTATGGGACATACAGAAGATTGCTGTGTTCTCCTTTTGCATTTCTGTATTCTGTTTCCTTTGCATAAAGCCAATCTTATGAAAACAGGGAATAATTTCTGAGAGTGTTTACAAAGCAAATTATCCTCTTTTCTTCTGGTATGTTTTATAATTCTGGCCCTATTTCATGTATGTTGGTGTTATGTAACATAACTTTTTCTACTTCCCTATTTCTGGAGTGAAGTTGGAAAATTTCCCTGTTATTTTACTTTAAAAGTGGAATAGCTTCTTATTACTTCTCCTTGTTACTAGGAAAAATGTAAAAGACAAGATCCTGAATGTCTTCTCTCCCTGTGCAATATTTGAATGTCTCTAGAATTATTAAAACAGTGACTGCCATAGATTCCCTGGTTTAAATGGTTGTGGTCACTACTCTGTGGTTCTCATTAATTGGGTGTTGTATTACTCTGTATTTTCTTAATTTGCCATTTGTGGCAGCCTGTGCATTTTAGTCTAATATGGATGATTCAAGAACTCTCTTTGCAGAGTATTTTTCCAGACCTGCACAGTATCATACTATTATAGCCCCTCTGTGTTGGACATTGATCCCTTGACAGAACTGAATAATTTTAAAACTAAAAGTGTTTTTCTCAGGAACAACAAAGTCATAGCTTTTTTTTCCTTCCCTAGTACTTCCTACCTACTGATAGTTGAATGAGAGAACACGAGATAGCTGAATGAGTAGAACACAAAGATAAAACACTTTCTAGTTGTAAAGACATAAGAAAGATATCCTTAAAGTAACCCTGTTGAAGTGCCTCTGAATTTTACTGGGTATGACAAATGTCGAAGTGGTGTCCATGCAAAAGGAGTCCTCTTCAGTCTATACTCATCAGCTGCCAACAAAGAGCTCGTTCTCTTTTTTTTTTAAGTGGTCTCAAGCTACAGCCAAAGTCTTTAGGACAACATGATACCTGTTCAGATGACTTCATAAGGATGAACAGCCCGCAGGTGTAATAGTGGTATCCAAATTCCTTCACCACTTGTGAAGGGAAGAGACAGATGCCCTTATACCATGCATCTGCTGCATTGTTTAGGACTGTAGAAGGGAGGGACTCCTCAGTTTCGCATTTAGGATATTTAGAGGTATTCTATGCAAGTAAAGCAGTGATTTTTTTTTAATGTTAATTAGTACTGTTCATCATTGTGCTGTTGGCATTCTGATGAGGTAGATTAAGGAAATTTAGAATCTACTATCTATCTATATCAGTGCAGGTAGTCCTGTTATAGTACATTTGGCCTAGCAGCCCTTCAGTTTCTGAAAAAGACGAGATGAAGGTTTACAGGAGAGTGAGGTGAGAGTATAATGCAAGCAGAAATTGTGTTGACTTGGATGTTACTATCTTAGCAAAGGATATCCAGTGAGAGTTCATTTTTTACAGTCTCAGATTGGCTTTTGCTAGTTTATCTTCAATAAAATCCTTTCTTGATAGTAACATAACTGTGCTGTGGTTTTTGTGGTTTTATGTGAGTAAGCTGACCTTGGAGGAGATAATTCCATATCTGATTGCCTTCTCATGTCCATGACCAGAGAGCAAGACTTCAGCTCTCAGGGCTTATCTGTCCCCTGTAACAGCAAACTCTCAACTTGATCTACTTGTGAACCAAAAGGATGGAAGGGTTGATGACTGTAGATACAGAGACATCTAAGCTAGATTTGTGTGTCTAGTAGCTATACTTGAGGGACAGGATGTCTGAGGCACTAAATACTATGAGAAAAGGCTTACTATATGCAACAATGTTCTGCTTGGAGGCAGGTGTTCTGCTACAAGATTTGACATATTATGTCCCTGCAGCACTATAATGTAATATAATTCTAGAATTATATTAGCTTCCTGATGGAGGAAAATGAAGCATAAAGATCTTGTAATTTTCCCAAGGCAAGCCACTGCCAAAGCTAGGAACAGAATAATAATAGCCAACAATATGATAGGAATTGTAGGAATATCACAATTTGAATTGTCCACAGTATTGCAGGATGTCAAAATGATTAGATGCTGACACTGCATATAGTCATACACAACAATGGTTAGCACCACGCCTCTTATCCTTTTGTCTTATGGCTCCCAGGGCTGAGCTATCTGCTACCCAAGCAGTGATATGGGAGGAGGGTTCAAGCAGTAACTGGAGCCCTTTGCTTGGTGTTCCTTCCTCCTCCCTGGGAGTGCTGGAGCAGAGACCAGGTGCTTGCACATGTGTGTACTGGTGAATACTACTTTATGGGTAAATGGGAGAAGGAGTTTAACTGAGCAACAGATCATAGAATCAAAGAATCAAAGAATCATCAGGTTGGAAGAGACCCAAGTTCAACCATTCCAATCAAAGACTAAACCATGCCCCTCAGAACCTTGTCCACCCGTGGCTTAAACACCTCCAGCGAAGGTGAATCAACCACCTCCCTGGGCAGCCTGTTCCAACGCACAATGACCCTTTCTGTGAAGAATTTTTTCCTAATGTCTAGACTAAATCTCCCCTGGCAGAGCTTGAGGACATTCCCTCTTGTCCTGTCCCCTGTCACTTGGGAGAAGAGGCCAGCACCATCCTCTCTACAATCTCCTTTCAGGTAGTTATACTGAGCAATGAGGTCTCCTCTCAACCTCTTCTCCAGGCTAAACAACACCAGCTCTCTCAGCCATTCCTCATAGGGGCTGTTCTCCAGCCCCTTCACCAGCTTTGTTGCTCTTCTCTGGACTCGCTCCAGAGCCTCAACATCCTTCTTGTGGTGAGAGGCCCAGAACTGAACACAGTATTCAAGGAGCGGTCTCACCGTGTTGAGTACAGAGGGAGAATAACCTCCCTGGACCTGCTGATCACACCGTTTCTGATACAAGCCAGGATGTCATTGGCCTTCTTGGCCACCTGGGCACACTGCTGGCTCATGTTCAGTCGACTGTCAACCAACACCCCCAGGTCCCTCTCCTCCAGGCAGACCTCACCGACCTGCTGCTGGGTGCTGCCAAAGAAACAGTGTTAATGGCTTCACCGTGTTTAAATCTCCTGCAGGAGCCACCGGGACCCGCAGGAGATGTTGGAGGAGGTCCCAGCATCATTTGGGTCTCTGGCTGTTTCCACCCAAAAGCAAGTCCTTTAGAGGTTGGCACAGATTTGTAAGAGGATCAGATTGTCTGGGAAACCAGAGCTGAGTAAGAAGAGACTGAGCAAAGTGCAATGTCCCTTGTTCCCAGCCTTCTCTTGCCCACTGACCTTCTGTAGAAAAGAGTGCAGACTCACCTGGCACCTCTATTCTTTTTCTAGGAACTGGTCTGGTGAACGTTCAAATGACAACATTACCCATTTGCACCAGCCCAGGCAGGCTGTCCATTTCACTTCCACTGGCACCGTAACTTGATAAAGCATCACAGTGACATAAGTAAGAAGGCAGTGCGCTGTATGGGATCAAGGCACCTGTTAGAGATTTGCTTCCCTGATATGCACTCTCTGATCCACCTCTTTCCTAGTAACTGGGAAAGGACAGAAGAAAATACTTAAAGGAGTGAAGGTGATGGAAGTGAGAGGGGATGAAGGGGATGCATGGGAAAAGTCAGATCAACTTTTCATATGTCCCTGATAATGTGTGGCCCATTAGCCTCTTCTCCAGCTCCTCCAGCACGTCTCAATTTCTATTTCACTTTCCACCTTCCTTGCCACTAACAATGAAAGTGTTATGTTGCTACTACAAAGCATCATGTACTGGAAAGATACCTATAGTTATGGTTGCTGGCAACAAATACATTTTTTCCTTGGACAATACTTAACAACAAGATGTAAATTAAAGAACCTGCTTTTCTGATGCCATCTTGTACTACTTGGTGCAAGCTTGAGTCTCGGTGCCTGGTTTAGAAAATGAAGCTAGATTGTCAACATGCCATTACAGTCTTGATGATCATTGCTTCAGATATGCATTAGTAACTGGCATTCTGTAATCTTTCCCCAGCCTTTCATAAGGGGATAATACCCGCTGCACGTGGCTAAGCAGTTGGTTGTCATTATTTCCACACACTAAAACTCCGTATCAAACTCAGCTGGTGATTTAAAAATACATTTTGAAAAGAAAGGTCTTTGTCATGTGTAATAATGAGGGTTTCTTCTGTCTACATGAAGTCAGAAGTTTTAAAATACTGTACCGGAAAGAAAGGAATCATCTTTCCCCTTACTTGAGGGCTGAAATTCTGTATCCTACCTAATTGTCTAGATTTTAAGCATCTTTTCAAAAGTTCATATTTTCTTTAACAATAACAGGGTTTATTTACCACAGTCACATTTCTTTATACATTCTTAAAGCTCCATATGTTTTAAATGAATCTTATAGTTAAATTAAAGCCAGACTCCATCATCTTTTCTTACTGAGTAACCTTTTAAGCTATAACTGATCTTATGTAAATCAAAGGCCTGGTTCTTGGAATGAAGTAAATTATAAGGGAAGAAATGAAGACGTTAAGAAGCTTAATCTTGTGAGTGCAGGTTTAACGGTAACAAATTCCTTCCAGTTTAAGTGTGTGGCTTCTGTTGATTGTGGTAAGTTGTTCCCGACAAGCATGAAGACTTTTGTCTCGTATTAAGCATTTTTTGTGATTGTTAAATATTATTTGTGATTGGAGTAAGTGCTTAGATCCTCAGCATATTTTTGGTCATGAACAAAATTTCATTGCACAGTAATTTTGATTTATATATATATTGTTTCAGCCTCTAGAATACTTACAGTATTCATTTATCTTTGTGTTGAGAAACACCACAAAAGCAAGAAATGCAGTCTATTCCTCACTGTTTATAATTTTTTTTGTATTATTCAAATAATATACCATTTAAAAAATAACTATTTACTTTTTGTTTAGGACCAGCAGCTGCTGTTTTCTGAATGTGTGTCTTCAAGCTAAATGGTCAAACCATGAGTGGGAATACTGCAGGAAAGGTTTGAGGGACAAGCTTCTTGAGGAGCTACCAATTCTAAAACACACCATAAGTGAATTTACACAGGTGAATTAAATGACCCATATCAACTTCTAACAAATATTTGCTAACAAATACTATCATGAAAGTGACAGGAAGCATATTTCTACCCCTTAACCATTAAAGAAGCTAAACAAGTAAATTAGGTTATGCCACTTCATCTTCATAAATTGATGATTCAATAAATCACACTTGAGAAACAGCTGAGTAATTACAGGATGATGCTTGAAGCAATAGACACCTCATTTGCATATTAACAGACATTTGTTGCAATAAGTCCTGTCATGGACTTGTAAATGTTAGACATGATTAATTCTGTGAGCATGATGGTTTGGCTTCTACAGTACAAGGGAAGAACTGACATACCAAAGGCTGAAAATGCAGTATGCGTGTGCTCCTCTGCAGCAGCAGTAAGGCACCCTGGTCTAATTAGCACTATGAACTTACCTAGGTACAGACCCTTGGAGAATATTTTTCCTCAGGGTCTTATCGTACAAAAGATCTTGTGAAGCAGTATCAAGAGACTGGAAGAAAGGGGAAAACAAACCCATGAATTGTTCTAAGCAACAAATAAGGCAGAATTCCTTTTTTCAAATTTCTAAAATTGATATGGAGACAAGATGCAATGGTTTGATTTTTTGGACCCTCCTGAATAGCCAGGTTGTGGCTGAGGAAGAACTACATCTCCCAGTATTCCATGCGATTTTCTACGTAAATCAGAGTGTGTTGGGGGCTCGGACACTCCTCTTCCGGCTCCCTCTCGTCTTCCGGCTGCCTCTTGTCTCCTGTGTGTGTGTTGGAAGGTCTGGTACTGTGTTGGTCTGTGTGTGGGGTAGTCAGGCCCAGTGAAGCCTTGTTGGACTCCAGAGTGGCATGGAATGCCGAGTGAATTTTTGCTGTCTGGAAGGAGAGTAACAATTTTTTTTCTCTTGTTAGCTTTTATTACTGTGTTTCTGGACTCTTATTTCCCTTTGTGGCAGGGGGAGGTCTTTCTTCTGGGGGACTCTTGTTCTCTGATTATGTATATATGGTATTTTAGTTGTATATTAGTGTTAATAGATGAGTATATAATCACTACAGCTTTGGCTTGCTTGTTTTCAGTGTTTTCAGTCTTTCTTTTTCTTCTCCCTTTCTCCCTTGGGCTTGTACAGGGGGGTGGGGGTAGAAGGAAAGGGGGCTGCGGACGCTGTGAGGGTTTTGGGAGGATTTTTGCCGAAACCATCACGCAAGATGAAACAGATTTCAATACAGGTTTTATTTTATTTGAAAAATTATTCAACCTGAAGACATAGCAGCATATGTCATGTAAAGTTGCTAATGAGTTTACCTCATGATTGTGCTTGCTTTCTTTGTTAGCACTGCTGGTAACAGATAACTTGGTGGCACTTACACCACTCTGCTTGTTTAATCTGTGGCCCTAACACATCTAATTCACCTTAGTGAAAGTCAGTTTGTTCTCTAACGATTATCTGCTCTTCCTGTGTATTTAGAATTACTTAGGAGCAATAGGTCCCTAACCAATCTAACACTGCACCCTTTTGTGCCAATAAATAAGTCATTCAGGGCACAAAAAGATAAAATATTTAGAAATGCATATCAACAGAAACTGAAAGCCAGCTTGTCTTATGGGCCAAAATGTTACCCGTCTCTCCATAAATGTATTTCAGTTGAATGAAGATATATGATTCTCAGAACTGATTGCAAAGCCACTTCCTGTTTCAGTTTGAGCATATTAAGAGTCTCCCATGTTAGTCAAAAATAACCTAATGGGATTTACTTAGCAACTAGAACTAATGGGAAAAGCTGCTTGCAGAACATTAGCCTATCACTTTTCCTACATCGACTGGAAGACAGAAAAAAGTTTCCATGGGATATTCACCTTTCATACTGTAGATTTACCTGTTGATTTTTTTTTTTTTTTACTCAACTAAAGAGGATGTACTATCAAAAACAAAAGGAGAGCTGAGGAGAATCTCCATCCTATATTTGCAGGGTGGGGGGCATACAACACGATAACAAAGAACAAGGAAATATCTGAGATACATAATGTCTTCTTTTTATCAGTCCTTAATAGTCATGATGATTGCTGTAGGGATATCCAGTCTGCTGAGCTGGAAGATAGGGACTGGGAACTGCATGAAGCCCTCCTGATCCAAGAAGGTTAGCAACTTGCTGCACACAAGTCCATAGGACTAGATGGGTTTCATCCAAGGATATTAAGGTAGCTGGAAGAAGTGCTCGTCAAACCGCCTTCCATCATTTGTCAGCTTGGGGGTTTAATGTGACTCTCATATAACATGAAGGGCCAGAAGGAGAATCCAGGGAACTATAGGCCTGTTAGCCTGACCCTGATGCCAGGGAAGGTTATGGAGCAGAGCATCTTGAGTGTCATCACACAGCAAATATGCGGCAGTGAGGTGATCAGGCCTAGGCAAATTTTATAAAACGCAAGTCGTGCTTAACTAACCTGATCTCCTTCTATGACCTGTTGATGTTGTCTACCTAGACTTTAATAAAGCTTTGGCACAGTGTCCCACAGAAGCCTCCTGGGAAAAACTGCCTGCTCACGGCTTGGACAGGCACTATTAACTGGGTTACAAAATTGTTGGCCGGCCAAGTCTAGAGAGTTGTGATGAATGGATTTCAATCAAGTTGGTGGCCAGTCACAACTGGTGTACCCAAGGGCTTGCTTTTAAGGCCAATTCTGTTTAATATATTTATCAATTATCTGGATGAGAGGGTGGAGTGCACCCTTAGTAAGTTTGCAGGCAACACCAAGTTAGGCAGGAGTGTTGATCTGCTTCAGGGAGGGAAGGTATTAGAGAGAGATCTGGACAGGCTGGATCTATGGGGCAAGCCCAACTGTATGAGATTCAATGAAGCTAAGTGTTGGGTCCTGCACTGGGTCACAATAATCCCATGCAGTGCTACAGGTCTGGGGAAGTGTGGCTGGAATTCTGCCCAGTGGAAAAGGACCTAGGTGTGTTAGCCAATCGCCAGCTGAACATGAGCCAGCCGTGTGCCCAGGTAGCAAAGAAGGCAAATAGCATCCTCACTTGTATCAGAAATAGCATGACTTGCAGGAGTAGGAAAGTGTTGCTTCCCTGTACTCAGCAGTGGTAAGGCTGTACCTCAAATATCATACTCAGTATTTAGCCCCTCTCTACACAAGATAAATTGAAGGAGGACAATGAAGTTGGTGAGCACTCTAGATCGCAAGAGTTGTGAGGAGCAGTTGAGGGAATTGGAGTTGTTTAGTCTGGAGAAAAGGAGGCTGAGGACAGGCCTTATCACAGTCTGCCAGAAAGGAAGTTGTAAAAAGATGAGTGTTGGTGTCTTCTCCCAAGTAACAAGTGATAGGACCAGAGGAAATGGCCTCAGGTTGCACCAGGCAAGGTTTAAATTAGTTATTAGGAAAAATGTCTTCTACATAAGGGTTATCAAAAATCTTAACAGGCTATCCATGGAAGTGGTTGAATCACTACCCCTGGAGGTAAAGTATGCATAGATGTGGTGTGTAGGGACGTGGTTTAGTAGTGAACTTGTTAGTATTAGGTTAACGGTTGGACTGGAGCATATCAGATTTCTTTTCCAAAGTAAATCATTCTACGATTCTATTTGTGTTTCCATGTGTCTTGGGAAATCCATCTCTCTAAGTTGTTGAGCCTTTCTATGGCTCTGCTGTGCTCAAGAAGGTTGAGGGATCCAGGCCCCACCAGGATGACATTTTTTCCACTACTTTTACATGAAGGGACTCTTCAGACATTGGTCACTACAGTAAGTCATATGAAAAGGTATGTCAGGAATCTGCATTAGAACTGTAACTTGTTCCCTACTCCTAAAATCTTTTTCTGAGTAAAAGAAAAAAAAGGAGCAACTCAATTGCTCCCACGTCTGTCAATTGCCAGAACAGGGTGACTCAGACCATCTGTGGGATGTCCTCAGCCTCATTCTTTAATGAAGAGTTTGGTGCTTCTGAAGTGCAATCTACATATTGATTAGGGGCTGCCTTGAGCTAGTCAATAGGAGTGGTAGGCAGAAGGTAACATCTAACTTCTTCCTCTGAAACATGCATCACAGCCACTGGTACAAGGCCTCTTCCTCACTGAGATCAAAACAATCACATTGGTGTACTGCAGTTGTTTGCAAAAAGTATCCCCCAATTAAAGATAATGTGAAGAGTTCATGAATAAGTTGCTTGTATCGTTTCTGTGTTATGTGACACTTCTCTGTTCTGAGGGAAAAAAATTGCTTCTGTAGTAAAAAAATAAGACTCTAGAATCAGAGATCCTCATGATGAAGATGAGATGTTGTATCCCGTTAATTGCTGAACTATGCCCTCTGTGGCACTGTCAAGGCAATCTCTCTTCAGTGGCTCCATCCAGAAAAATATAAGCATTTTCATTTGTTCAAGAAATGTGTCCATAGACCAGGGTTTTTCAGTTTTCCAAGTGGTAATTATACAATACATTCTGAAAAAGGGAGGAGGGCAAATTGACTTGGGACCTAATTACTGCAAGGGACAATTCTCCTGCAGAGCAAAGAATCTTACTATGATACCTTACACAACCATATTGGAAACTGCCTGCTTTTTGTGGGCTTTTTTATTTTGGGGATATGGGATTTTAGGAGTGTGGAGTTTAAAACCTTGGCTTTGATCAGCAAAGTTCGAAATGGTTAGGGACCTCTATGTTTCGTGTAATACTATCACAGTAGTAGTCAGCAGAGGCAACTAAATTGAGAATGCCTTGGGAAAAAAATAAAGAAACAAACAGAGGAGCAAAAGAATTAAAGAACACAACATTCTGAGGCAACACCTCATGTTTCTCTAAGTATCTCACTTTGCTCACGAGAATGTTCCTCTGAAGGTACCAGTGATACTAGCAGCAGTATCAAAAGTCAATTTTTTTCCCTTATGCCCAGTAACAAAATTATTCTTTTTTTTAATGGCTAAAGTGACTCTAGTGATTCTGAATATTCATGTTTCATTTTAATCCATACATTGGCTTATGGACTCAGAGTCACAAATCACAGAATCTCTGAGCAGTGGGGTTCATATTTAGCTTTTGGAATTAGCTAAAAGATGCATAAAAACCCATTTAGTGAAATAGCTTCATTTCACTTAAATCATTCATCTTAGACTATACAATTGAGCTGTCTAGACAAATGACAGGGGTCTTTTCTTCCTCTTTCTCAGTTTATCTTCTCACTAAAAAAAAGGTAGAAATGCAATAGTAGGCACTGAATAGCTCTGTGAAGATTTCTAATGGTCCCTAAAGTAAAACAAACTGTTGTGTAAAGTATAGCGAACCAGAAATACTGTGTAAATATCAAGAACCTAGTCTTGATCAAACTATCCTGGACTGTTTTACTGGATTACTTTGCCTAACAGTGTTGATTTCACAGATGATGGCCAGAGGAAAAAAAAAACAACCCCCATATATTCTATTGACCTCCCTACCTTTGAGAGATTCTGCATCACAAACCCACAGACACAAAAAGATAAAAAAGTACAAAGTCATATATTGATCTGTCCCTTCTGGTAACAGGTAGATGTCTAGAGAGCTCAGACAGTCTACCAAGCATTTGCTTGTCATTTACAAAGTATGTACTTTATTCCTCTTTTTAATATAGGCAATGAAGCTCTAAGGGAGGTCTACTAAAAATGAACACAGTTGTTTTTGTTCCTATCATTACCTAGACTTCCAGAATACATTGACTAGGGAAAACTAGCCTTTGAAATCTCTCTAACTCCATTTTCCTTGCTTTCTTATTTTTTGCCATTGTCCAAGATAATCACGTAAAAGAAATCCTATCACAGAAGTAAACAAAGCAGATTAAGTGTTCAAATCAATTGGAAGTCTCATAGAGCTGAAATCAAAATTAAAGCTCGACTTTTTTTCAATACTAGAGTCTTAAGAAGACAAAAGGATAATAGAGTGAGAATAAAATAAGTTGGGTTTGATGGATATAACTTATATATATAAAATTTCCTACTCAACATTTAATTACAGATTAAACAGTAATATATTGCTATGTTAGTGTAGATTCTCCTATTGTTAAAGATGTTGAACTGGGTTTTGATGTTTGTCATTCCATACATATAGTATCATTGTATAATACAGTTTATTATGCAGTTCATGCTGTTTCATGAACTGCACAAAACAGTTAAATACCATGCTTTCTTTTTAAAAGATGTGTCCCTTGGCCTCCATATTTGAGTGTTTGTCAGGTCAAGATTAACTGAGAAGCTATATAAAACATAGCTGCCCCAAATCACAGACAGAGAAAGTATTTACTACTGTTGTATAAGTCCTCACAGGTTTTAAAATGTAGTAAGGCTATCTGTATCAATTCCCCTTTATATAAGAACTTTTATAGTGTTTCTATAAGCAAAGTAAATATGTATATATAAAAGCCACAACCAAACTACAAAAAGGAGGATTGTGATACAACTGAATGTACATAAGTTAGTTACAATCATGTTTTTTTAAGCTTTTGCTGGGGGCAGTTTCTGTAGTATCAGAATGAGCAAAGTGTGTGATGCCCATGTATCAGAGAACACACCCCTTCCTTTACCATCGTCCTCGCTGAGCTACCCGCCTTGGTTTGGCCAGCGGCCGCCCATCACACAGCAGTGTGCCGAACAGTGGGGACTAGACAGCCACTAATATGCCTGCAAGGCTGCAATGTGCAGCTGGACCCTTAGTTACAACTGTGTGCAAATCTAAGGAGAAAATTAAGGATATTGTAGGACAATCAGTGGGAAAGTTTTTCTCAAACTGGTCACTGCTACATTGTTGTTCACATTTCGATCTCTTAGGTTAGGGAACAGGGGCTGGAGAACTGTTATTCTGGGATTATTTATTCCTAGGACGCAAACCCAAATTGTTCTGGATTATGATAGCCTTGGTCATCACAGAGTTACCATCATGTTCTTCCTGCTTACTCTTGCATTTAGCAATATTCTTGGCTTCCTAGGTGCTGGATCTTAGGACATTACATTCACATATGTATTAATTTCTGTTGTTGAAAATAAACTTCATTTCCTCAGCCATCTGAGCCAAAAACTTCAGATATTCTGCCTTTATTCTTGTCATTTAAGGGATGACAAGTGAGTGGCAAACTGTGCCGTCCTGCAGTTCTCTCCCTTTCTCCTAACATTTGCGAAAATGCATTCAGGACAATTAATTACAGCATCTTAGAAGCTCCTGGGTAACTTACCAAAAGGTCCACCACTGTTTCCTGACTACTTCTTCACAATCATCAGCATAACAGAGCAGTACTCATTGTATCAGAGAGGCCTATTTGCCAGATACATACCAGGGAGAAGTCCTCCTTTTTGGAGCAGTGTCACATTTCCACTTCTCTCTGCGAAAAACACTTTCAAGTCCTCCAGAAGACTGATTTGATTTTTTTCTCAGTTTAAAGGTATCAGAACAATTTTGGTGAAGGCATTTAGGAAGGAATTTTAATCTTTGATCTTTGGATTAGTTCATGTTTTAGTATGCCACATTTTGGCAGGCAAATCCCTAAGCCTGGATGGAGAGACACTAGGATGAATGAGGCCCGTACCCACACACATTTACCTGAATTTATGTCCTTACCTTTTTTCTCTGGTAATGCATAAAATAATGGCCATGTATGTATCTCTTAAATTTTAATAAGATATTAAACCAAATAAATTATCATTTAAAACCACCATTAAACACAAATTAACATTTTAATAAGCACGATCAGTAATTTATGTTGGTGACAATTGGTCCAGAGTCTTTATTGTACCAATAAATGCAGCTATTAAGAATATCAACCTGTCACATATAGCGTGACATTTTCTGTCAGCAGAAGTCTAATGCTAGAAGCATTGTGTTTCATTCAGCAACCATTAAGAAAGAAATAATTGAGACAAAGCAAGAATGTGTGTTTGAAAATGTAGATGAGAAATATTTTAAATATATGTATATATATCAAATTCAACAAGAAAAATGATGAAGATGAGCACTTCAGAAACATGTGTGGAGTGGTGAAGGGAACACCTTCACTGTTTATATCAGATTTTAGAGGGTTCATTCTTAAATGCAGTGACCTGTTCACTAAACTCTTTCCTATGACAATGTGAAAATGAAAATCACGTAAGTTTATAAGTATGCTCCAGGTGTTTTGTGACATATCAGCCATAAATCTATGGTAATGCTTAGAAATTGCTAGTGAATCTGTCCCAGATACTATCCGTAATGTATAATTGTTATTACATAGTTTGTTTAAAGGTTTGTGACAAAAATTAAGTCATTAGAAAGAGATTCACAACAATCAGTGCCCTACACACTTTGGTAAAGAAATTATGTGGACAAGTTGGTCTTAAAAACACGGTGGTAAGATGTTGGTTACAGGAGGTCTTTTTTCTGAAAAGAAGATGGAGAAGAGAGCTAGAGACCTTTAAACAATAAGCTGTAAATACCTCTAGTCATAAGTTGTAGTGATAAAGTTTATGTTGTTAAGGATGACCACAGTACTGCAAATTAAATCTTGGTGAAGAACATTGCTTCCTACCTTACAAGGTAGAAATTAAAGGTTTTCATGAAATCTGCCTCCAAGGAAAAGGAAATGTAATGATCCTGTAAGTCCCAAGGGCTTTCTGGTTATCTCTCAATGGAGGAGAACAAAAGAAAAATACATGATATTTCTTTAGAATGAAAGACAAATACATGATATTTCTTTAGACTGAAGTGATAAGTGGAAAAAAGAAGTTTGTGTGGCCTCAAAATAATGGAAAGAAAGTCTTGATTTAAGAAATGTTAGAGGCCTTAGGGAGGTATATAAAAGTTTTACATTTCTAGGCTCATCTAACTCAATTTTTCAAGCATGAACGATTTTAAAGAGCTTCAGGTGCAAAAATAATATTTTTTATATAGAACTAATGATCTCCTGTAGAAATTATCTGTGTATGGAGTAAGATACATGCAAGAGAATGTCCTACAGCTTTACTCCTCTGGGAAACCAAAAACTGCAATTACATTATGAGCATAGTTTATCAGTATCCACAAACACTCTCATACTGAAATCAGGTTGAACATATACAGTACTGATGTTCACATATTATCCTTGGGTTTATTTGGGTTAGGTTTTATTTCAACTTTGTTTTCCTCTTATTTGCATCAGTGAGAGATTGGAGTACTGAAAACTGATTGTGGTTCTCAGATACTGTGAGTTTATGGAACATTTTTTATAATTGAATTCAGTTTGCTTATGTTTTTAGGCACTATCAATAAATAAATTTAATATAGTAATGGCAACCTAATGCCATTCCTTTCCTTCATTCCTTTATTAATTAAAAACCTAATATATTTTTGTGAGTAGTCTGTTCATACTGCTTGGAACCACTTGTAAATTTTAATATGAGATACTATGGAAAGATTCTAATTTTAACAGACTTTGAAAGGAGACTGAAGAGATCATTATGCCCATCCCTGAGCATGTTGCCATTATGTTCAGGCTGACATACTTTTCTTAGAGACAAGAAGAATATGTGATTTTTCAGCCCTTTTCCTTGAGAAAACAGTGGCCTGCCAGGTAAAAGCAACTGGCAGAAACAGTATAGAGAGGGTGAGAAAGACCATGCAGTGACAATGTAATGAACAAAATCACTTTTGCTGTCCTATTGCAAAACGTTTTATTCTTTTAAAAAGCTGGAGGAAACTCTGCTGTTATCCACAAAAGGTATTTCTCCACGGCTTTGATGAAGGTGAATAAGTGACTATGCATGAGCTTTGTAAAAAACCTGTAATTTGATTTACAAGCCTGAATATCTTTACAATCAGTGGAGGATGAAGTCTCCAGTGCTGTAAGAAGTCTAGAGGCATGTATAGTAGTAAAGAAGAACATGCCAAATTTTGGATTTTGTTCCAGCAGATCTCAGAACTCATCAGTATGATCTGCTTCTTTTGGAAAGCATCCATTTTCTGTTTTTCCTTCAACAGTCTGCTTACTTTTGGCCTCTCAGAGCTCCATTCATCTACTGCATTTTAGGCAGTGAGTAGGTGAAGTTGCCTGTTTTAAGTTTTTTTTGGAGATGGTAGAGTTGTTTTTACAGTTTATGTCTACTCATTGGTGTATGGGACTGGATCAAGTGATGTTCCTGAGCCCATGCTCAGCATGAAGAGGTCACTTCTCAGAAAGCAGGGCACTTTTCCTCTATTCCAGCATTACACATCGCACCTCTGTAGCAGCTTCCTATCTCTGTAACTGAAGTGGGATGCAGATGTCTGCTATCACATAAAACCCTGCATTATTACTCTTGTGTGAAAGTGAATAGTGGTGTGGTGGTTGGGCATTAAGCCTTAGTATTTGATTACTATACTGCCAGATTTGTTTTCCTGTCTTGTGATGTAAAGTGACCTTTTCCAGCAATATTAGGTTTGGAATAGATGAGGGGAAATAAACATTATTGAGAGTTTGGCAACCCCTCTGACAAAGAGGCTGTTAAGTATGCATTAGGGGAGGAAATAAGAGCTCTGTACTCTGATCTTAAGGAACAGACAAGTCTTGAAGTAAAGGTACAAAAAGGGCTGAAAATTCTCTCTTGATTTAGGGTAGGGTTTTTAATCATGAAAATATGGGTGAGGAAAAAAAGCAAATGTCGTCAGAGCAATTGACTGTTTTGTTTGAAACCCTATACCTAATAACAATGTAGCTCTGGCTAGTGGATGTTATTTTGTGTTTCTCTGTGATTACTGAAGATACTGTAATAGGATTCTTACCATGTTGATTTTCTTTCACCAAAAACTTATTCTTGAATCATATTAGGATGAGCCTTATTTCTTCAGTAGTGTTTTTAGAGGCAAAACCGTGATTAGAATGTCCTACTACCTATTTCACAGTGTTGAGAAGTTAAGTTTTATTTCTCTAATCTAGAGGATTTTACTGGTCTTCCTGGTTTCTGAACCAATTCCTAGCAAATAATGATAATGTACTTTAATAGGGGGTTTTGGGGTTTGTTTTTGATAAACCCAAATGCATTCAACAAGGAAGTACAAGACTGCATCATCTTTTCAAAATCCCTATATCCTGATTTGCAAATTTTGTGCAAAATCTTGTTTCACTGACACTGAGGGAGTGTTAATACGTTTCATTAAATACAAGGTATGACAGTTTTCTGCACTGTTTTTTGTAACAGCTTTTACAAGCCTGAGGATGCTGAACAAGATAGACAGTTTTACATTTGAAAGGAATTCCTCAGTGTTGCTATGCCACATAACCTATACCTGAAATACACACATTTCTAAACTGCTGAGTGCAAATTTGCTGCAAAACAACACTGAAATGGTCTATGATTAAGCATCTACCTCACCATAAAATCTGAAAGATCTGCATGGGCTTTGAACAGGAAAATATTTATGCTGTGTATACTCTAGGGCTCAGTCCTGGAGCCAGAATCTCAACTCATTTTAAAAAAAATGCAACCAGGTTCTGTTGTTGAAAGTTTTCCTACGTGCAAACTAGCAGACAGTGTGAGGATGAGGGAGGACTTTTCCAGTTGCTGAAATAAGGAGGTTACAATACTGTGGATGCTTTCCTCTGCTCCCAGGTGCCTTCCAGGGCACAGAGTGATATCAAAAGGCAGTGCAGGTAGATGAGCTGTTGACATCTCCACAATCCCACAGCTCCTGCTGCATGGGGTGGTGCAGTGTGCTGGGAGCCTCATGTTTTGTTGCACGTGCATTCCACGCATGCCTTGTGTGGTGTGGGTGATTGCAGGACCACTTTAGCAATCTGGCCTGCTCTTGATCTGCCTGAATCTCTCTTGATGAAATATTTAAAAGGTCATGTTGTGTTTAAAATATTGGTTCTGCAGAAATTTAGATCTCAATGCACTGTCATAGTTTTTGCATTAGAATTGCAAGGTTTTAGAGGAGTAAGTAGGGCTTAGCTTGTGGATTTGAGTGGGATATTTAGAATATTTTTCTTCGGGTATTTTACTTCTTCCTTTTTCCCTTTTTTATCACTACAAGACCAGAAAGTTTTTAAATGTCTTTAGAAATGAAGCTTTCAGATTCAGCCTTTTATATCACCATTGTAAAAAAGGAAAGTCCCCAAGTGAGTCAGTAAATCATTAATGAAATTGAATAAGGTGGTGTATGATTAATTAGTAAAACAGACCCACTGATCAATTTATCCTTGGCTGTACCATTAACATCAGATAACACTGTAAATATCAACTGAATTAAAACTTAGAACTATGTAGGTCTTTAGTGCAAAAGGATGTGGCCAGCTATGCTGAGTGATTTTCATGTAAGTAGATGTGGATGTAATGAATAAGTAAACGTCTTATTTGCCACACTGGTAATATATTTACATCATATATTATTATTTACTGGCTATAATAAGAAAAAGTAAAAGAAGAGATACCCTGAGGAAATGAGGTACCAGAGGGGGTGACTTTTTAACAAAATTGCACCAAGTTGTGAACCAAAGCATGTGATTACTCAATTCGAGGACAAAATCAAAAGGAGTCCTGCTCCACTTCATTACAGCTTGGGAGATACTGTGTTATATGAAGGGTTACAAGTTCAGACCTTCTTCCAGGATGGTATTTCCTATATACAAATGGAGTCCTGAGCAAGTTAACTGATTTCTAAGCTGAATTTAATTTCTAGTGAACATGTCATTCAGCAGCTTGACAACAGATGCAGACATAAATGACCCAAATCTGTTTTTTGAAGGAAAAGGTATCACAAGTTGCAAATGATAAGCTTGTGTAGAAGCAGGGCTTTCTCACCTGATAACCTTGAAAGCTATCGCAAAGCCTGTTATGATCTTTTCATTTAAGGAAAAAAATATTGCACAGATCAACAAAGACACACTCTCTATTTTGTGATTTGCTTTGTCTTGACTCTTACTGTTTCCAGCCTAAAATTCACCACCAACGTACAGTCCTCTCTCCTTAATTTTTACATCCTGATAATTTATTGACTGCAATAGTGTCTCCTCTCAGTCTTAGTTTTGTTAGATTAAAAGATTTAAACACTTCTATTCTCTTGTGTAAGATAGAATTTTATTCCCCTTTCTATCTTCACAGTTACTCCATGCACTTGTTTCAGCCATAGAAAATGGCTTTTAAAAGTGAATAAGTGGTGCCATGAATGAGGTTTTCCAAAACTGTACACGAAGGCATTAATTTTTTCTCTATTGCTCTGGAAAATACTTCACCTCACAGTCTAAGATTGCAATCCATTTTTTTTCTTCAGAGACAGAGAGTATGTCTCAAAGTTATTCTATCATCCACAAATCCATTCAGATTTTTTCTTTTACTTCCAATGTGTGATTTCCCAACCTGTAGCAAAATTTTCCAGTTCGCTAGTGCAAATATCTGTATCTGAACTAGATATTGGAAGAAGAATTAGTGGAAATTGAGATGTCTATTGTTCATGGTTGTGATGGTGTGGTCCCTACATACCCCAGCTTGACCTCTTCTGGTAATCCTAACCAAGCAATAACCACTAGTGGTGGTTGTGATGGCTGCATCCAGCTCAAGGTAATCCAAGGGGAAGTAGATAACAACACAATAGTCAAGGGCTAATCTATGGTTAAGCACCCACCTGGCGGCAGTGCTGGTCAGTGTCTGACTCAAGCCAAATTTCAAAGAAATTTACACTTGCAGTTGACTCTGAGTCAATCAGATTACTCCATAAATAGTGGATAAAACAAGAGTATTTTGAACTCTCCTACAGAGCAGGTTGAGATATCCCCTTGAAAAGGACACCTCTTAAAGTTAATCCTTGAAGCTGAAAGAATCCATGTTGCAACAGATCATTGGTAAGCGAATTGTGAATAAATGCGTTGAAACTCTGAAGTCTTAGTGAAGTGATATAAAGAATCAATTGTGCATATATAATCCTCTATAAACTGTTGATCAAGCTTGAGGCTAATTTTGCATCCAATGACACTTGGACTCCTCTCTGAGAAGGAATTTAGAAAACAAGGCAGGCCTTTCTGAACCTCATGACTCAACAGAAAGGTCTCCATGTCACCTTTTGTCTGACCATGTCCTCTATGTAGTAAATCATAGAATCATAGAAACGTAGAATCACGAGGTTAGAAGAGACCCACCGGATCATCAAGTCCAACCATTCCTACCAAACACTAAACCATGCCCCTCAGGAACTTGTCCACCCGTGCCTTAAACACCTCCAGGGAAGGTGAATCAAGTACCTCCATGGTCAGCCTGTTCCAGTGTCCAACGACCCCTTCCGTGACAGATTTTTTCCTAATGTCATGCCTAAAACTCCCCTGGCAGAGCTTGAGGACATTCCCTCTTGTCCTGTCCCCTGTCACTTGGGAGAAGAGGCCAGCTCCCTCCACTCCACAACCTCCTTTCAGGTAGCTGTACAGAGCAATGAGGTCTCCTCTCAATCCCCTCTTCTCCACGCTAAACAACACCAGCTCTCTCAGCTGTTCCTCATAAGGCCTGTTCTGCAGCCCCTTCACCAGCTTTGTTGCTCTTCTCTGGAGTTGCTCCAGAGCCTCAACATCCTTCTTGTGGTGACGAGCCCAGAACTGAACACAGTGTTCAAGGTGCAGTCTCACCAGTGCTGGGTACAGAGGGAGAATAAACTCCCTGGACCTGCTGGACACACTGTTTCTGATACAAGCCAGGATGCCATTGGCCTTCTTGGCCACCTGGGCACACTGCTGGCTCATGTTCAGTCGGCTGTCAACCAACACCCCCAGGTCTTTCTCTTCCAGGCAGCTTTCTAGCCAGACTTCTAGTCTGCAGCACTGCATAGGGTTGTGCCCCAAGTACAGGACTTGGCATTTGGCCTTGTTAAACCTCATAGCATTGGTCTCAGCCCAGTGGTCCAGTCTGTTAAGATACCTTTGTAGAGCCTCCGTACCCTCCAGTAGATCGACATTTCAACCCAGCTTGGTGTCATCTGCAAACTTGCTAAGGGTGTGTGACCGGTTGAAATTGGCCCAATGCCAATTTCCCAAAGGGCCCAGGACAGAGGCCCCAAGACCCCTCCTGACCACGGAGGGGGCGGAAAGAGAGAGGAAAAAGAAAGAAAACCACAAGCCCAAACTCTAGTAGGACTAAAGCAGTTTATATATTTATATTATATATAGAAAAAAAGAAAAGAAAAACAAGTTCTCACTTCCGTTTTACCCAGCAAATCTGTGCTTTGACCCACTTAAATGGCAGAGCGACTGCAGAGGTTATCTGCACTGCAGCTCTCCCGGAAGCAGGACTGCCTACCAACTTCCGAGTTCCCGTTTTATATCTCTGCCTACGTAAAGAAATGAGATGGATCACTTCCTTAGTTATGACCCTAGTTACCAGGAAGGTAAACTAAAACCACTACAGGGTGCACTCAATGCCTTCATCCAGGTCATTGATGAAGACATTGAACAGGGCTGGACCCAGCACTGAGCCCTGGGGAGTTAACTCCATTTACCCAGCCCAGCTGGAGTTAATTCCATTTACCACCACTCTTCAGGCCCAGCTATCCAACCAGTTTTCCACCCAGGAGTGTGCATCTGTCCAGGCCAGAGGCTGACAGTTTCCGTAGCAGAATGCTGTGAGAAACTGTGTCAAAGGCTTTACTAAAGTCCAAGAAGTCTACATCCACAGCCTTTCCCTCATCCAATAGTCAAGTTACTTTGTCATAGAAGGTGTACCTCGCAACTGAATCTTGTTAAATCACTGTTGCATATACTATCAAACTTTGTTAAGAGTGAAGTGTATCTCTCTATGTGCAACAACAGCTGTGAACTCTTTTCTTTCTAACTTTGCTAACCTAATCCCATTAGGTATCTTCTTCCTCAGTGTATATTAGTGGTTGTCAAAATCAGATTCACCATCTGCCCTGGTAGGGAACTGAGAAGTGAATTCTCACATACAACATGCAGAAATTCTCCAGTGCCATCAAATTACCCCATTGGACTTCCCAGATGGCTTTTCTGGGGGTCTCTGGGGGATATTTTGGCACAAAGAATTTATATACGTTGCTGGTCAACTTCAGGAAGCACGTAAATTTGAGAGTATACTGTTCACAGGACTATGCTTCAGAAGTGATTTAGATAAAACTATGAGAAGTCTATTTGTATTTGTTGGCACTGTGAACCACTACATTCCTTTCAAATGTCAATGGAGCAGCTCTCAAGATGGCGTTGACTGCAGTAATCAGGTCTGCATATCACCTGACTCATATGTACATTGGGAACATCTGGAATTCTTGATTTTCCATACATCTTGCTTCAAACACCAGAATCAGAACCTTCTTGTACTTAAATCCCCCTGAAAATCAAAAAGTCTTTCTCTGAAATCCAAACTGATGAAAAATAGTAGTTTGCCTTGATATATTTATTTATCAAACATAGAGCAATAAGACAAAAAGATAAAAAACCTCCAGAAGTACAAGATACTAGATATTGAAATTTTCTTGAAAACAAAGCTGATGATTAAATCTACAAATTGCCCACAGATACTCAAGCACTAGGAAATCATCCTTTTTATTTATAAATTCAAATAGAACTAGGCAGCACAACAGGTATTTTCAGTTTCACATGGAGAATATTTTCTGTGAAATGCAACTGAAGAATCTCAATTATAATTTATATCATGTCCGCATTTTGCCATCTCCTACCATCACTTGCCATAGTTTATAGTTTTATGTTATAACACCTATGCTATGCATAGTGTTGAGCACAAAATTCATTATGGATCATTCTTTCAATTCCAATAATTCTGCTGATTTGCATGACACTGACATTACTTAGTATGGGTCTTTGAAATAGCATGCACATGATCATATGTGTATAAATTAAGAAGTGAAAAAAGACAGAAAAAGATTAAGGATAAAGAAGAGGGAGACAGCAGAGCTTAAAGACCAAGCCACAGCTAATAACATTTAGTGAGCATTACAGAAAAACAAGCATGCACTGGACTGAGATTCCACATTCACACACAGGCAATGAATTCTGCAAAGTCTTGCAGTAGTTTGCGAGATATTGCAGTTACAGCTTTTGATTATCTTCAATATTATTATCCAAATGCACAATGGTATTTAGATTTTTAGTGTATTTTTCTGTTGCTGCTGTCCATGCCATGTAATATGTCACCTTATATTGCAACCCTTGAAAGTTTTACAACCCGAAAAGTAATAAATGTGTCATGTTTCCTAAAACAGTATATTGAGAAAGAGATACAAGGAAATATTTTTTTTCTTCCATGAGGAGACTAGAAACAGCCAAGTTGTGTTACAGGTGTCAGTTTAGCTCCTATATCCATAGTCTGCTCCTTATGTAAGTCTTATATGCAGACTGTGTGATACAGAGTAATTCAGCGACTGCTTATTGGCACTGAAGAATTAAAAACACAAGCAAAGATTGCAATTGCTATGGAAACTGCCTCTCTGGTTGCTTTGTTGGCACTGACACATCTGTCGGTTGTCCTTCAGGATTCCTTCCAACAAAGCTCTTCCTGAGACTTGTAGCTGGGACCTGGTGCAGACCTGCAGGGTTTGTTTCAATAAGAATCCAACATCTTCCACATGCATTTATTCTCCACTGTGTCCTTTTAAGGCAACTATATATTTTCTTCTCAATATTTGAAGAACTTGCAGAGTAAAACACCTTAAGTAAAGACATGCAAATCTTTTCTACTGTGTGGTTTACAGCCTCGATATTATGGTAAATGAAGAAAGAGTCCACCTAGCAGATAATGGAGAACTTGATGCTTTCTCAGTGTACTATGTGGCCTGTTAAAAACCCATTACTGCTGAATTTAGGGGTTTGGCACAAATTATTGTATAGTAGGGTTTTTTCTTATGCTGCTTTGTGTATGAGATGATACTTTACTTTCTTCATCAACACTCCAACACAAATTCATCAGTGCAGCGTGCCTACTATGTACACCAGTATAAAAAAGTACTTTCTGGCATCAATCTCAACAGAATTGTTCTGAATTGAAGCAGAGGGCAGGGTGCCTGTGGACAGCACTGTTCTGGGGGAAAACAGCCACCAGCAAAGGCATAGATATTTTTATGTCTTACAAGTAAAGGCACACTGGAATTTTCATGAACCAGAGACTCTTGTCAAGATAATATTTGTCTTTAAATACACAACACAAATTCATGTTTATTTTGTTTAATATGAAGTATGTTACCTTAAATAAAACACTCTTTAGAGCATTGCATGGACATATTGAAAGGAAAGCACACTCTCAGACATAATTTCACTGAGCTAATGTCATCCATGGGGCTACCTAAATAAATGATGAAGTCTAATGAAACCCTGCTTACTCAATAGACAGTAGCTCAATCTTTTTGTTCTGGGAAACTTCTCAAAATCTGGTCATGATCTTTGCTTCCAGTGATAATGGAAGTATATATTGTATCAAACAAGCTCTTCACCATTTGCAGTACCTTTTAAAAGATAACCTTTTAAAACAATTTTTTGGGGTGAAGGTAGGGTGCATACATTCCTGTAGTGAATGCAGCAATTGGTCATGAAAGAATGTAAGACAACAAAGCAAATTTAAGCTGATGCAAACCAGCCTGGTTGGACTGTCTTGAGAGGTACAGTTATAATTTAATGTAATTGGTAGGTGAAAACAAGAGGAAAAAGAGTCTCATACAATACAGAATATTTCAAAGCGGAGTATTTCAATTTAAGCTAAAGTAAAGTAACATTTTATCTAAGCTGTTGTGGCTTTTGAAAGTTAGACAGAATGCCCCTCTGATAGCAGATTTCTCTACAACAGTGTTTTCTAGACATTGTTCATTCCTTGAAAATGATAATGCATTATGTGAGGAATGATTTGTACTAAACAGATGTCTCTTTGTCTCTTCTTCTGTAATCACCTCTCTTCGGAAAGGCAAAGTCAAGCAGAGAGCTAGAGCCACCTTCAAATTAGCAAGAGTTTTGACCGTTGCAAAGTTTCATAACATTAAAATTATTGTTTGGAATGTAATAGAATATGCATAAGATCTCTGGGAAAATTGTGGCAAATAAATTCTGTAACTAGCCTTTGTCTCATTGTACATGATTGATGAAGGTCATTCCTGCATGTGGCCCAGGCCTGATAAAGGATGCTTGCTTTGTAACACTCCAAAATGAGTTGTACAGAGTTTTATTTGTTGACATTTTTGGTATCAAGTCATGTAACCAACTTATTAATCACAGCCCTCCCCAAAATGCTCCGTAGTTTCCCTTAAAAGAACTGATGTTATACTTCAATATCTTCCATTATTTGTCCCTTTTGAATGGGTATTTTCTTTATTGAGGAAGCACATGCCTAAATTTCTAAAATAAATTGACACATCCAAGAAAGCAGATTGTTGAATTTGCTGATCCAGATGTGCTTCCCTAATTGTACTCCAAGCTAATATTGCAATATCTAGATGGAAAGAAACTTCTAAGTTTCTGCTTTTATGATTTGTACTGCATCAAAATGCTTACTCTGCTATAACAAACAGTTACTTTTAACCTTTATTTATATATAATTGACTTCAGAGAGAAGACATTGTTAATTTTCAGCTAACAGTTTATATAAGTAATGGTGCATTTATATAAATCATAGAATCATAGAACACTTTGGACTGGAAGGGACCTTAAAGAACATCTAGTTCCAACCCACCTGCCATGGCAGGGACATCCCACTAGATCAGGTTACCCAAGGCCCCATCCAACTTGGCCTCGAACACCTCCAGGGATGGGACAATGTTACAGAAGAAGTAGTGTTGTCATATTTAATACTTGAAGTCTACTAAGGCAGCACTTTTGCTGTGCTTAGGAAGAATTCAGGCATAAAGTCCATTGAATTGTTGTTTGATAACAAAATCTTCTTAAATGCTTTGTTATATTTTTTGTACTCCCAGTTCAAATGGAAAGTCTGTTTCTTTGACTCCAGTAATCACTGGGAAGGAAAAGTTGGTGAAAAAAAAGATACCATACTGTCTGCCACAATACTGGTTTTTTTTGTAGAAGAAAGGAAAAAAAAAAAGAGAAAGCATGTTGTTTTAACTGCAAGTAGTTTTGTAGAATAAAACAAGTCTTTTTTGATGCTATTTAATCATTGCTTTGGAAGGCTAATCAGATGATGGACTTCATGAAGAAAGATTATATCTTTTAGATGGAGTTGGTCTGAAAATATCTTAGCAAGTTTAATTACATATAATTACCATCTGTAAGGGTTGCCCTAGCATAAGTGAAATCTTTAAGTTAACAAGATCTTAATGTTTGAACTCCTTTTCTCTGTAATTCTAGACCTGAATTTTGTATTCTATATGTAAATAGATACACTGAAGCACTCAGCAACCACTGTGCTGGGCTGGAGCACAGGCACAGACAAAGATAGTTCTGATGAGTTTATTTAGAAACAGAACGACATCAGGATCTGCACTGCTGAAGGGCATGGTCACGCTTCACTCTCAGGAGCAAGTACTGCCAAAGGAAGTTCAAAGAGCCATGTTTACAACCATGAAACAAGCTCCCTGCTGATTTCAGTACCTGACTTTACATAGATATACAAACTCAGTGGAAATTGTCCCATCTGTCCCTCCTCCTTGCTATCTATAGTAGTGGCACAAGTACAGTAGTCCCTTCTCCTAACATGCGAACCATCCTACCAATGATACAGGTACAGGAGAGGAGGAAATAGAAGCCATATATTAAAGTTTCTCACTTAATACAATACACCGTGGATGTACTAGACTATGTAATTGTTTCCTGATGTGAATTTTCTTGAGCAGACACAGATGAAAAAGAGAGTAGTTTGTCTTCCCAAAACTACACAAGCAATAATGTAGACATGGCTTTTGCTCAGGACATCCTGGACTCCTTGTATCTTATGGACACTGATGTGCTCTTCTGTATGTTGGCAGGTAGAGCTGGCTTAAATTGCTATTTTATTATTCTGCAAATATGCTATTTTATTGTTGTGCAATATTGCAAACAATCAAAAAGTTTGGAATGTTTTTCCAACTCAGCAAGCTTTTTATGGACAGTGAAATTAACCACCAGATTTAGGTCTTTGTAAACAATCTCTACTGAAGAACCAAAGTGCCATTAAACGTGTTCTTTTTTTTCTGATACCAGCATTTTCTGGAAGTGTTACAGGAATGAAAAGGTCCCAAAGCACAGAACTACATTTCTTTAGAAATACCGGAAGAAATTTTGTTGCAGAATTTCAGAGATGCTGCAGGAATTAGGTTGCTCAGAAGGAATTGACTTATCAAATTTTACAAACCCCTGAGAAAACAGGAAATTAGCTTTCACCCAATTGAATTATCATGTCATGCAATCACCTTTTCTTCATTCAGTTTACCTTCAGGACTCCTCAGAATTGTTCATTAGCTTGATTACAGTCTAAAAATTGTCATTATTGCACAAAAAATTCCTTTTCTTTGTACTGCTTGCTCAGTATTTTCCATTGCTGAACTACTGTGTAACCATGACAAGTCTTACCAGCACATTATTACACCTTGTACTGCTTTGATATTCATACCTTTCAACTTGCTGCATTTCAGATTTTCATTCCACTTTGATTCCATGAATTGGCACTTTTTCCAAAAATAACTCTTGGTTCTGCTTGTTTTTTATGAGATCTTTCACTATGCATATGTTTCTTAGTAGACCTACTGCTTTTGTTATTAATATGTAAACTGCATTTTTTTCCGTCTGTGTTAAACATGCTGTTGTTCCCTGTTTTATCATTGGTAAGACAGTTCCTTTTGAGTAGGTCCTCACTCTGAGATTCTGATTTTTCCCTTCAAGTTTAGTATTTCTCTGAAGTATTTAGTATTCCTCCAGGTACTTTTGGGCACTGACTTTGGATGTGTAATATACCGTGCTTTTCTCCCTGCTTAAGCTTACACAAACCTTCTATGTCATGGAAACTTCCTGTTAGAAAATGTTTAATGATTTTTTTTGTTGTTGTTTTTCTCAAGCACTTAGACTGTAAACTACCAGCAAAGACATTAACTTACAGCTATGGATAGCAGTGAAATCATAAAAGGATACTGAAGCAAATTTGATGTCAACATTTCAACAGGGTTGTTAAAAAGCTAGAGGAGATTTAGATCAAAGCTGTAGGAATAAATAGAGGGCTGAAAGCTATGATTTACAGAGAATGGCATGAGATGTTAGATTTACATAGACAAAGAAGAAGGTTGGAGTTATACACTGAATTCAGGGCTGGAAGGAACAATTAACCCATATTTTTTGATCTGTTTATTCCGAAGATATTCATGTTGCCCAACTTTCTTACATTAAATCCAAAGACATTTTCTAGATAAAGCAAATAGTTCAGTGTTCAATTCAGTCTTCAAAGGATGTCTGTTACAGATAGTGAATAATTAGTCCAGTTTATGACCAATGCTTCTGCAATGGGAAGGAAATTATCAGATACCTTAAACCAAGATGATTCCAATAGATAAACTATATGTTTTGGTGCACCAGAAGGTTGAGAAATATAATAAATTAACAGCATGCTCCATCACCCTGACTAGAAGAGAAAGACCTGTCCAACTGTTTAGACTTCAGTACATGAGTAGACACACCAAAGACACAAATTTTCTTCAGAGCAGTGGTGTAAGTGCTCTATTTTCCAGTCCAAATGTTGCCAACCACTACAACATCAGAGGAAGATGAAAAAACAAATAACAGCAGTATTTTTTTCCTAATCCCCTGTAATTAGCTAAATGATACCCTTCAGCCTTAATATAATTAGGTTAAAGCTTAAGTATTATAAGAGTATTAAGATAGTAGAAGTCATCCTTAAACCAGGTTATAAAAAGAAGAGAAGTAAATGGGATGAGATTTCTTAGTTCATAAAGAAGGTTAAAATTTGGAGTCACTGACAATTAGAAAGAAGAACTATGCAGATTGACATGAAGTCTCTCTGTGAGTTGCATAAAAGGTACATACTTTAAAAATACGGTCTATGCCCCCCCCCCCCCCAAGTTATTATTGATAATTATTTTTACTTTATTATAGAGCTGAATTTTATGACTTGTATTATGGGACACAATTCTTCCAACACCAATAACGGCAATGTTGCAAAATGTCTTTAACCAATACTGGCAGCCTGTATAGCAACCAGATTCACCAAGTATACCAACTTGTTTAAGAACAGAAAAAAACAAACCACTATGAGCTCAACAAGGTTGATTTTAAATTCCCTGATCACATTTGTGGTTTTTCATTTTAATCTTCTCTTTATATGTCTGTATCTTTCAAGTTGTGTTTACCTTAGCTGGATGTAGTAACTAGCTACGATTTAATGAAAGTCCCATGCTGGATATGGGATTTTTAATCAGCTACTGTCAGTCTACTGTGTAAGAATGGAATGAGGATCATAAGCTGTAAAATTAGGAAAAGTTGTACTAGACATTTGTTAAGAATGATGGTTCTTAAGCACTGCAGTATTTTAGTTGATCTTGTGATAAGTTCTTTATGAACAAAAACATTGCAGTCACAGTTGAATGTGTCTCTTCATAGTGCACGCCAGTTCCCACTGTTCTGTGGAAGGGATTACCCCAGAGCAGAGAGAAGTGGACCTTCCTGTCTTTATAATCTGAGAGGCAAAACCCATGTGACTTTATGCCACTCTACAGAAATAACAGCTCTAATGCGATGGCACAGAAGCATGACAAATTGCTCTGTCTGTGATAGGCAAAGGAGGCTGAGGTGCTCTTCTAGATGAAGGGCAGTTCTCCTCCTCTTCTGATTTCTTATAGACACTTTTGCAGCACCTATATCTGTAGGTCTGCCAAATTCTGTAGAAATTGATCATATTTTGACTTGTTTAAGGGAGATACAGACCCATCTCCTTTTTTATGAAGATGTCCTGACTGACTTACCGTCAGTGCAGATAAACACTCAAGTGAGAAGTTATCAAGAAATTAAAAAGAAAGTAGAAGACATACTAGTTAATGTTTCATGGAAAGTTTGTTGATGTGATGAATACAAATGACAACTATTCACTTTAGAGGAAATGATGTCCCAACTGCTATCTCTAGACTTTGCACACCACTGCAACCAGAGTTATCAGTCAAGATAACTGCCAGATCACATTATTTTGTAATATTTTCACTTTGAAAAGAATCAGCTTCATTAAAAGGAGACAAATATCTGACATAAAATGTTGTGATGGGATATTAATTTCCCATGGGCAACAGATACTTACAAACTTTAAGAAGATACATGCTTCATATAGACTGAAAAGTTAGGACATTCCCTTTTTTTGTCTTCTTGAAGGCATGAAATGGGCATATTTCTCCCTCTAACAGCTCTCTTCTATTTCCAAAGCAAAACTACTTTTTTTTTTCCTTGTGGTCGTAATTTCACATACTCCTTCCTCCCTCAAGAAAAAAACTAAATTAGATTCCCTGTCTCATATAGGGTTTAATTTCTTTGGTTATCTGGCCAGCACATACCCTGTTGCAGCCCTCTCTTTTCTCCTTATTGTCTGGCACACATTTTCCAGCCTTTTCTGCAAATAATTAATTCTAAGCAAACCAGTTTATTTCAAACAGCCTTCCTTTAAGCTTGGTCCCAGGTGACTTGATGCAGTCCCTGTTTCTCTCCGTGTTTCTTGAGTGCTGACCCTACTGACATGCCAGTTCACTCCAAGGGTCCAAGCTGGAGCATCAAGTAGCCACCTTGAAAGAGGAACAGGTGCTGGAGGTTGGGGGTGTCTTCTGCTCCCAAAGGCTTGTGCATGCAGGACACCTCAAGCACTACTGTCCTTCACTCAGGAGATTGCTTCGCTTATTTCTCACTTGTTTGACTAAATCAATAGGCATTGGTGATTGTGGTTTTGTTTTGTTCTTTGGTTCTTTTCATTGTTGTTGCTGTTGATCCAAGTCCTGTCTTTGTTTCCACTCAGGAGATTTTCTTTAGAGTATCATAGTAGGATTCCTAAAGTTTTTTCCTCTGCTTCATCCTGCAAGGGACAGAGATACAGAGGAGACTGCAAAATAATAATTAAAAAAAAAGATAAACAATGTTCTGCTTTTGCACCTGTATACAGAAGTTGTTTTACTCTACTCCATCAATATAAAGGGGCATAAAAATTTCATTTACTTCCCTTTCATGGTCAAAATGGAGCCATGGAGCCCTGACATAATTAAGAGTCAGGCTTTCAAAGTATGTTAATTCAGTAAGTTCAGAAGATTTGTGGTTGCAGGAAAGAAGGCAAAGATGTATATGGATTACTGTTACAAAGTTGAATATGACGTATTTTGAATTATTTAAATTTAATGAACTCCAGAAAGCATTTTTAGTGTTTACTTTTTCCTCATTTGACTTTAATTAACCTTTCCCGTAATTCACATGTCTGACAAATGTGGAGGGCTGCAGGGCTAAGTGTTTTTTTCCCATGATTGACTTTAATTAAGCTTGCTTTAGGCTTGAAATCCTTGTAAACTGCGAGAACTTTATTTTAATTGCCTTCTGCCAGTTTTACTTATACTGGGCAAATATTATACATCAAATACTAAAGCTATTAGAAGAACAAAGAACTGTCATGGTAAAATGCATTACACACTAAATTGGGCTAGAAAGTGCTATGGTGGGAGAAAAATGACTGATTACATACAGGCAACTTCTGGAGCATTAACACCTTTTCCTTTTCTGCAGCGTAGGTACATTAAGATTTCAGCTTTCAAACTAATGTCATTCTTCTCCTGTTTCACTCATATTCATGCATACTAGAAATTATTACGTGGATACTCCAAGAACTTATTTCATGATTTGGACTGCTCACCAGGTTTCTTGCCCCTGTTATAATGAGTCACCTCAATCTCAATATAAGTGACGGTCACTTAAATCTCATGGCATTTCTGCTCTCTGATCATTTACTAAGAGACTCACCAGGAGAATCAGACAAACAGTCAAGCAACAATACTTGTACAAGTAAATACTGATTCTATTATTCAAAAAATTGTGCACAGAAATATGATCCGACAGGTATTTGGAGAAATAAATTAGAGATCATCCATAACTTTTAAGTGAACAGGAAGGTTTTATCCCGACAAATGTTTATAAGCTTTTTTAGTGTTTCCTGTCAAATGATAGAACTTTATATTAAAATTCTTTTGACTGATGAATGGGGAACATGCTCACTATGCAAAGCAACAGCAAATCTTGTTTTCAGTCTATGTTGCTTTGCTATGAATTGAATCGTGAGCTGTAGAGAGGCATCCTGAATTACACAAAGGCAATATACTGTACATTTTTGTTCCTCTTCACAGAATCACAGAATGACCGGGTTGGAAGAGACCCACTGGATCATCGAGTCCAACCATTCCTATCAAACACTAAACCATGTCCCTCAGGACCCCGTCCACCCGTAACTTAAACACCTCCAGGGAAGGCGAATCAACCACCTCCCTGGGCAGCATATTCCAGTGCCTAATGACCCTTTCCGTAAAAA